>PIJE02000938.1:76674-169174 GCA_002895965.2 Coryphaenoides rupestris | reverse complement strand
ATGCAAATTCTGCGACTTAATCTGCCTAGGGGAAGTGTTTCCTATATGCTGCTTTTCTGTTTCTGTGTGTTTCTATGAACGATAGTGTAAATATCCTGTATGGAAATAAATGTACCTCCCCCTATTGATAAGTTTAAACCCCAGCTCTTCCTCATTCACTTTTAATTTTTATTTTGAAGACTACTTGCTGTCGGTGTTCGGCTCCATGTTGGAATTTGAGGATCTAGTGTCTAGACGCTGGTGTAGTTTACATTCACCCGGGGATATTGTGTTCCCTTCCTACAATTTCACCCCCCTTTTACGATTTGATGAAACCAGCTTTTCCTGATTCATTATTCATTCAGGCTTTTCCTAACCGGCTAGCCTGGGTGCTAGCTTAAGCGCTAGCCTAAACACTAGTGTACATGCTGTAGATGGAATGTGCACTAGTTCTGGTTTCACCCAGGATCTACAAACGCATCAGGATTTTCTGGATATCAACAATAGTGGTTGTCATGGGTACCGGTTTTGTATGGTTGGTTTCACACAGTGAGGACGGGCGGTGCGATTTGTGGGCGGAGGGGGTGGGGGGGGGGGGTACTAATGAATAGTATCTCTGTCGCTGTGCTTGTGTGTGTGTCTCTCGCTCTGTGTGTATGTATGTGTGTGACGCAACCACCCTGCGTCAGACCCTAGCAGTCCAAACTAGCTGTGGAACCGCCACACCTACCCAGCACCCTCCCTCCCCCTCTCCCTCCCTCTCTCTCCCCCTCCGGGTGCTCCTCCTGTTGGCGACGCCTGCCCCAGCATGTGAACACATTTTTACAGGAGGCGACCTGAGCTGTCTTGTTTGTCATTTGCACCGCTATCATTAGCATGATAGCGGTGCCGCACACTTCCAATCCCCTGTGACACGTGCACACACTGCTGGATCGTCCGGACACCTCACACTCACACTCAACCTCTGTCTCTCTCTCTGTCTCTCTCTCTTTCTCTCTTTCTCTCTGTCTCTCTCTCTGTCTCTGTCTCTGTCACTGTGCTGGGATGTCCGGACACCTCTCACACACACACACACACACACACACTTGCTGTGTTTTTGACCTGCTGTCATACACAGTGAATTAACCTCTCAATTGTAGAGAAGTTTTTTAGATTGACTAGGTTCTATTTCCTCGGACCCCACCCATCGGTTGTCACACAGTAACCATATATTCCAGATAAGATGTGGTCATCGTGTCATCTTGACCCTATATATGGCCAAAAGTCAGTGGACACCCCTACTAATTATTGAGTTCACGTGTTTCAGCCACACCCATTGCTAACAGGTGCATAAAATCAAGCACATAGCCATGAAATCTCCACAGACATACAATTCAGAATGGTTCGTAAAGAGCTCAGTGACTTTGAACACGGCACTGTCATAGGCAAGTCAGTTCGTGAAATTTCTGCCCTACTAGATGTGCCCCGGTCAACCGTAAGTGCTATTATTGTGACGTGGAAGCGCCTAGGAGCAACAACAGCTCGGCCACGAAGTGGTACACCACGGAAACTCACAGAGCGGGCCCGACGAGTGCTGAAGCGTGTAGCTGCTGTATCACTCACTACAGAGTACCAAACTGCCTCTGGAAGTACCATCAGCACAAGAACTGTGTGTCGGGAACTTCATGGAATGGGTTTCCATGGCCGATCAGCTGCACACAAGGCTTACATCACCATGCGCAATGCCAAGCGTCAGTTGGAGTGGTGTAAAGCACGCCGCAAACTGGACTCTGGAGCAGTGGATGTTCTTTGGAGTGATGAATCACGCTTCACTATCTGGCAGTCTGATGGACGAATCTGGGTTTGGCGGATGCCAGGAGAACGTTACCTTCTGGAATGCATAGTGCCTACTGTAAAGTTTGGTGGAGGAGGGATAATGGTCTGGGGCTGTTTCTCAGGGTTTGGGCTAGGCCCCTTAGTTCCAGTGAAGGGTATGCTTAATGCTACAGCATATGAAAACATCTGCCAATTGGCCGCTTCCAACTTTGTGGCAACAGTTTGGGGAAGGCCCTTTGCTGTTCCAGCATGACTGTGCCCCTGTGCACAAAGCAAGGTCCATAAAGACATGGTTAGACGAGTTTGGTGTGGAGGAACTCGATTGGCCTGCACAGAGCCCTGACCTCAACCCCATTGAACACCTTTGGGAGGAATTAGAATGCCGATTGCGAGCCAGGTCTTCTCGTCCAACATCAGTGCCTGACCTCACAAATGCTCTTTTGGCTGAATGGGCACAAATTCCCACAGACACACTCCAAAATCTTGTGGGAAGCCTTCCCAGAAGTGTGGCAGCTGTCATAGCCGCAAAGGGGGGTCCAACTCCATATTAATGCCCATGGTTTTAGAATGGGATGTCCAACAAGCTCACAGAATATCTTATCTTGCCTACATATTTGTATATTTTAACTGTAAATTTGTAAATCCGTTAGTTTATTTTTATTATTCTGTTTTCCATATTGTTTTATTGTACTGTATTGCTATGTAACCTGGCGCAAGAATTTCCTTAATAAAGTTTTATTCTATTCTATTCTATTCTGTGTGTGATGGTCAGGTGTCCACTGACTTTTGGCCATATAGTGTATCATAGCACCTGTCTGCAGCTTACCAATCAGTGTGGAGGTTTTATGTCTTTATATCGGCTTTATAGACCTTCGCTGGTGTCAAGCCCTGCTACTGTCTTGTTCCCATAAACGTAACTGAACTCATATCAGGTGACTAGCAGTAGTGGAGACAGGATAGTCGTTGTTGTATTGGTTTGGATGTATGACTGTCAGTTGAAAAGGTTCTGGGTTCGAACCCCAATGTCTAATATCGTGTGTGTGTGTGTGTGTGTGTGTGTGTGTGTGTGTGTGTGTGTGTGTGTGTGTGTGTGTGTGTGTGTGTGTGTGTGTGTGTGTGTGTGTGTGTGTGTGTGTGTGTGTGTGTGTGTGTGTGTGTGTGTGTGTGTGTGGTTCTACACACACCCCCCTCAGACCCAGCATGTCAGGTCTCCACCTAGTGAAGCAGGGAGAGACCGTCGACGGATAGACCTCCAGAGAGACTTCACCGTCGCCTCGCCTGCAGAGTTTGTCACCCGCTTTGGGGGGTAACAGGGTCATCGAGAAGGTCAGATACCATTTACCTATTGCGTTACTTCTTTCTTTAAATTGCACATTTTTATTTTATTTTGTATATATTTTTCTAGATTTTTTTTTGGAATTTTTAGAATTCTTTTGAATTTCTATATTATCACTCTGTTTAATGTTCAATGTTTTGCACTAACTTCACAAAAGCACATTCCTTGTTTGCAAAAACTAAGGCAATAAAGGTCTTTCTGATTGTGATATATATATATATTTATTTTTTATTTTTTAATAAATGGATTGGCTGATACATTGAATGACAAGGGAATTAAACATTCACTTTGTTTGTCGCAGGTTCTCATCGCCAACAACGGCATCGCCGCCGTCAAGTGCATGCGATCGATCCGTCGCTGGGGCCTACGAGATGTTCCGGCAACGAGCGCGCCATTCGCTTCGTCGTCATGGTGACCCCCCGAGGACCTGAAGGCCAACGCAGGTTAGCACTTTGTCGCCGTAAAATAATAACTTTAAAATCATAAACTGCTGGGTTATTTAATTAACATTCAATTGTCCCTCTTTGATTCAGTATTTAATTACAACAGAAATTAAATCCCTGCAAACATTTATTATAGATGTTCAATTCCTAATCTTTCCTTTAAACCTTTTGAATTTCTCCCAACAGAATACATAAAAATCGCAGACCATTACGTGCCGGTGCCCGGGGGGACCAACAACAACAACTACGCCAATGTGGAGCTCATCTTAGACATCGCCAAGCGCATACCTGTCCAGGTATGACCGGATACTGTGACTGTCTGACTAGCCATTGGTTTACGTGAGTGGTCTTCAACCTGTGGGTCACAGCAAGGGCCCGAGTGGGTCGCTAAATGGACACAATATATTGTATGTGTTTAAAATATAAATATAAACAATATAATATAAACAAAAATATAAACACTTTTTTTAGCGCCAATTTTTCATGAGTTGAAAGCAAAGATCTCAGACTTATTCTATGTACACAAAAGGCCTATTTCTCTCAAATGTTGTTCACAAACTTGTTTAAATCTGTGTTAGTGAGCACTTCTCCTTTGCTGAGATAATCCATCCACCTGACAGGTGTGCATATCAAGATGCTGATTAGACATGATTATTGCACAGGTGTACCTTAGGCTGGTCATAAAAGGCCTCTAAAATGTGCAGTTTTATCTTGGAAAAGAGACATTTATAGGCACTGAAGTATGGATTTCACAGATATGCAGGGGGGTCAGAAAACCAGTCAGTATCTGGTGTGACCACCATTTGCCTCACACAGTGCAACACATCTCCTTCGCATGGAGTTGATCAGGTTGTTGATTGTGGCCTGTGGAATGTTGGTCCATTCCTCTTCAATGGCTGTGCGAAGTTGCTGGATATTGGCAGGAACTGGAACATGTTGTTGTATACGCCGATCCAGAGCATCCCAAACATGCTCAATGGGTGACATGTCCGGGGAGTATGGAGGCCATGCAAGAACTGGGATGTTTTCAGCTTCCAGGAATTGTGTACAGATCCTTGCAACATGGGGCCGTGCATCATGCTGCAACATGAGGTGATGGTGGTGGATGAATGGCACAACAATGGGCCTCAGGATCTCGTCACGGTATCTCTGTGCATTCACAATGCCATCAATAAAATGCAGCTGTGTTCATTGTCTGTAGCATATGCCTGCCCATACCATAACCCCGCCACCATGGGCCACTCTAGTCACAACGTTGACATCATGTGGGTGAGCAAACCGCTCACCCACATGACGTCATACACGCTGTCTGCCATCTGCCTGGTACAGTGAAAACCAGGATTCATCTGTGAAGAGAACACTTCTCCAAAGTGCCAGACGCCATCGAAGGTGAGCATTTGCCCACTGAAGTCGGTTACGACGACGAACTGCAGTCAGGTCAAGACCCCGGTGAGGACGACGAGCATGCAAATGAGCTTCCCTGAGACGGTTTCTGACAGTTTGTGCAGAAATTCTTTGGTTATGCAAACCAATTGTTGCATCAGCTGTCCGGGTGGCTGGTCTCAGACGATCTTGCAGGTGAAGATGCCGGATGTGGAGGTCCTGGGCTGGCGTGGTGACACGTGGTCTGCGGTTGTGAGGCCGGTTGGATGTACTGCCAAATTCTCGGAAACGAATTTGGACACGGCTTATGGTAGAGAAATGAACATTCAATTCACGGGCAACAGCTCTGGTGGAGATTCCTGCAGTCAGCATGCCAATTGCACGCTCCCTCAAAACTTGCGACATCTGTGGCATTGTGCTGTGTGATAAAACTGCACAGTTTAGAGGCCTTTTATTGTGCCCAGCCTAAGGCACACCTGTGCAATAATCATGCTGTCTAATCAGCATCTTGATACGCCACATCTGTCAGGTGGATGGATTATCTCGGCAAAGGAGAAGTGCTCACTAACACAGATTTAAACAAGTTTGTGAACCAAATTTGAGAGAAATAGGCCTTTTGTGTACATAGAAAAAGTCTTAGATCCTAACTCATGAAAAATTGGAGCTAAAACAAAAGTGTTGTGTTTATATTTTTGTTCAGTGTACATACATATATATATATGCATATCTTTCATTATTAGACGTGTGTTTGAAGGCAAGTGGTAATATGGCATTGATGAAAAAAATACTTGATGTTGATTATCTCACTTGTTGATTATCTCATTACCAGATGTGGTAATGACACTGTAGCCTGGCCAGAAGCTCCACAGTCGTGGTACAAACTTTTGGGAACCACTGGGTTCTGGGACTTTTGCATTGAATCTCTCTCATTCTGATGTTGTCTGATGTTGTCCTGGTCCAGGCGGTGTGGGCCGGCTGGGGCCACGCCTCCGAGAACCCCAAGCTACCCGAGCTCCTGCACAAGAACGGCATCGCCTTCATGGGTCAGTTGGGCTTCGCTCAGTTCCTTGTTTTCGTTTTTATAGAAACACACACACACCACACGCACACCCCTCTCGTGCTGAGTTGGCTTGTTGAGTGTAGTTTGTTGGTTTATTTAGTTGTTGGTTTGCAATTCTGTTTGTTTACTATTGGCCTTTTGAATAGTACTATTTAATGCTATGTTTTGTGTGAATTGTTTGTGTGTCATTGGTGTGATCTTGTGTTCTGCTGGCTGTGCAACAAATTAAGTTAAATTAAAGTTGATTACTGTGATCTTGCTTGTTTGTTCTTCTTTATTTCCTTCCTTCAGTCTTTCTTTCTTTACTTCTTTCTTACGTTTCTTTTCTTTCTTTCCTCATTTCTTACTTTCCGCCTGTTTCATTTGATGTCTGTTTTGTCCACGTGTATAGATTGATTTGTGATCATGATTGATCTGACTCTGCAGGTCCGCCCAGCCAGGCCATGTGGGCGCTAGGAGACAAGATCGCGTCGTCCATCGTGGCGCAGACGGCCGGCATCCCTACGCTGCCCTGGAGCGGCACAGGTCAGCTAAATCTAGCCCTTAACCCTAAGCCTTAAAGGTCCTGTATGTAAGAATAATGAATCTGTTCAGGGTCTACATGTAGGATTTTACATGCACAAATCACTTTAAATTGCCAGTATTGCCAGTATTTGAGTCGGGTTGGATTTTGCGGGAAAAATTAACAAAGTGACATGTAAGCGTGGATAATTAAAATATATATATATTTCATAGCTTTTTTAAATGTGTACAAGGTTTAATTATGATTTGAACTAACATTAGTTTCTGATTGTTATTGTCTCAACCCACGGAGATCAAAATACACTTGATTCTTACATATAGTACCTTTAAGGAAGTTAACCCTCACCCATAATGCTAGCCCTTCAGCTAACCCTAGCCCTTTTAGGTTAGCCAACCTTAACCATAGTCAATTCTTTAGAAGCTAACCCTAGCCCTTCAGCTAAACACAATCCTTTAGAAGCTAACCCTAGCCTTTCAGCTAAACACAATCCTTTAGAAGCTAACCCTAGCCCTTCAGCTAAACACAATCCTTTAGAAGCTAACCCTAGCCCTTCAGCTAAACACAATCCTTTAGCAGCTAACCCTAGCCTTTCAGCTAAACACAATCCTTTAGAAGCTAACCCTAGCCCTTCAGCTAAACACAATCCTTTAGAAGCTAACCCTAGCCCTTCAGCTAACCCTAGCCCTTCAGCTAACTGTGGGTAGGGATGCTAACCCTAGCCTGCCAGCTAACCACAGTCTTTTAGCCGCGCTGCACTAACCCCTCTGGGAAGCGAAACCCACCTTTCAGGAAAGCCGGCGTGGCCGCCAGCGCTCACAGTTGTCTCGTACAGCATAATATTTTATACATTCCTGTTGAGTGAGGCAATCTTGTGAACTGATTGACTGTTGTCTGTTGAAAAGAACAGGCAACAATGTACATAACTGGAGGTGATCTCTAGTTGTTTGCAGGATGTTTATTTAGTTTGCCTTTTATTATCGTCCTTGAGGTTTTAAGCAGAATATTTGTATTGTTTGTTTTCAACGACGTCACAGCTTTGATTTAAAAAAAGAAAAAAATTTCTTTGTGTACATAGACGGCAATGTGTTCCATTTACCATTACTACATTTACAAATGTTATGTTATTTGTATAGTTTATTGCTATTATTGCAGTTGAGGTGTCAAAAACCGCATCCACATAGACCTGTTCTGGTCAACACGCCTCGCCTGTGTGTCACACAACAAGCTAAATGCCGCACTTGTCTCTTCTCTCCCATGCTGTACGTGCATGGTCACGCCCCCTGTATGGCCACGCCCCCTGTATGGCCACGCCCCTTTATGGCCGCACCCCCTGTATGGCCACGTGTTGGGCGGGCACAGGGCTGACGGTGGAGTGGTCGGAGGCGGATCAGAAGAAGAAGCTCATCAACGTGCCCTCCGACATCTACGAGCAGGGCTGCATCCCGGACGTAGAAGCAGGCCTACTGGTCGGTACCCGGACACCCGCTAGAGATGATGGACTCCCTCATGGGTCTCATTGATAGTCTAGTAGTGGTTAGAAGTGCTCCAATGTCCCCCGATCCAATCCAAATGCATGTCGAGCAGGTCGAGGGCTCAGAGGGTGTAATTCTCTAGGAAGCCCACAGGTTAGTCTGTGGGCTTCCTAGAGAATTACACCCTCTGAGCCCTCGACCTGCTCGACATGCATTTGGATTCACTCTTTGACTTCAAGTCGCTTTTGATAAAAGTGTTTTCTAAATGAGAGACTAGTAGTAGTAGTAGTAGTAGTAGTAGTAGTAGTAATAGTATTTCCCCATTCATCAATAAAAAAAAAAATACTTTCACTACTCACTGATATGACGTTTGTTGATATTCACATCTGTCATATTTAGTTATCACCTTTAAGATAACTTTGTTACAATACTCCAATGTAGAGTACACTTAAAAGATGAAGAAGAGTGAATACATTCACACTTTCAGAAAAGTGGGAGATAGATAATAGCTGGTGACAAAAAGTCTTAAAAGTAATATATTGAAGGTTTTTGCAAAAACGACTTTAAATTATTTGTAAGTATTTGTATTTATTTTTAAAAATCTTCCACTAGATGTTTAATGAATAATACGCAGGGCGTACAGAGCTATGTTCAGACGGACTGTGTTTACAGAGTAACGTGGTGACACGTGTGTTTCTGGTTGTGTGTCTGCAGGCCGCGGAGGACGTGGGCTACCCCGTGATGGTGAAGGCCTCGGAAGGAGGCGGAGGGAAGGGCATCCGCAAGGTCAACTGCGCAGACGACTTCCCCAACCTCTTCAGACAGGTGGGTGGGGGTGGCTGGTCTAAGGGGGTCTGTAGTCTAGGGCCAGATACCAAACCTCAGTACTTTCAGCACATCAGAAGGTAAATAAACAATCCACTAATAAAACTATTGGTGGCTGACTAGTTGTTACTGTAGCAGTCTGCGCATCTCTAGTTTGTCACAAAATATGTTTACATTCATAATTTATGGAGAAAATATGTTTGCACTCATAGTTCACGTCGAAACAACGTACTGTATGTGCACACTCAAAGTAAGGTACTGGAAAAATACTGATTGATTTGCTATTAGAATTAAAACCCTCATAGTGTTTCAGTTCCAAGGGGCGAGAGGGGTGTCAAGGTGGTAGTGGTTTCGGGTGCTCTCGAACGCCCCGATATGCAACCTTGGATCACCGACCCACCAGAATACAGCGTGAACCTTCACACCCCACTCTGTCTGTCCTTTTTTAAACTTTATTTTGACCCGCCACTCCCAGGTCCAGGCTGAGGTGCCCGGCTCACCCATCTTCGTGATGCAGCTGGCCAAGCACGCGCGCCACCTGGAGGTGCAGCTCCTGGCCGACCAGTACGGCAACGCCATCTCGCTGTTCGGCCGTGACTGCTCCGTCCAGCGGCGGCACCAGAAGATCATCGAGGAGGCGCCTGCCACCATCGCCACCTCGGACATCTTCGAGGACATGGAGAAGGTACGGGCAAGGGGTTCATGTAGGCCATCGTCCACGAGTGCAGGGTGTTAATGCACGACATGGAAGCAAAGAACTGTGGTCATTAAGATTTCAAGATTTCTTTCTTTATTGCTTTATTATATGTAACAATACTGCTGCTGCAGTATTTTTCTAAACAAATTCTAAAGAACTCTGAACAATTAGTAATAGTAACATATTATGATATTCATATTAGCCAAGAACATCAAAGTCATGTCAGGTCCTGCTGCTCTGTCCGTACCCAGCCTCTGACTGTGGGGAGAGTACAATACAACAGGTGTCAAATAAATACCATCAGGATAATTATACTCATCCCCTACAGCTGTGTCAATCACAGGCATTTTTCCGCTCCGCTCCCCTTGTCTCAGCCCGCCGGCACTAAATCACGCCCCCTCGTACGCAACAAAAACAATTTGCAAATGTTGGTGGTGGTGTCAAAATCAAATCAGTATGAAACAAGAGCTTACCGTCATTGTCATGGCGAGGGATAGCTCTAGTCCCTTCCACATCCTTGCCAGACCTGGTAGTCACGGTATAAATCACGACGGGGTGAGGTAAGTGAAGGTTATGGCTCCATCGGCATAATTCGTGAACAAAGTATTCAATATATTATTCCGAGTGGCGGTGTTGGATTTATTTAGAACTGATTAAAGGGAACTACGTGTGCAACATACCATTTTAACACACACCTGCTGGCCAATCAGAAAAGGGTATTCATCTACACCACGGTTTTAATTTACTTAACCACCGTTTTCTCATATCCAGATTCAAAATTCCACCTTATGGTTCGTATTCTCAATACTGAGAATACGAAAGTTTTTTTAATTTATAGTGACGACTATACATTTCAGATATTCATTCGTCTCATCATGTCCCGACGTCATAGTGCCACCATTATGTCAATATTTAATATTAATATTTATTTACATCCAATAAACAATTGGATTAACAAGACTTTAGTTAGATGGATGACCCACTCGTCAATGTTGGGTACAGGATGGTTCACCACATTTTTGCAGGAGTAAAATATGAAAATTTTAACACAAAAAAAATCGAATAAGTGAAATAATATAAATTCATGTAAAAACAAGAGTTCTATTTAAATGGAAAAAAATATACACGCGTTTAAAAAGGTAAAATACTATTTAAAAAAAACCCCTACATTGACGTTAACTATCTCCCGCTACAGTGTGCGGTGAAGCTAGCTAAGATGGTGGGCTACGTGAGCGCCGGGACGGTGGAGTACCTGTACAGTAAGGACGGCAGATTCTACTTCCTGGAGCTCAACCCCCGGCTGCAGGTGGAGCACCCCTGCACCGAGATGGTGGCCGACGTCAACCTGCCCGCCGCCCAGCTGCAGGTACGCACCCAGCCACACACACACACACGCACACGCACACACACCCATGCACAGCACACACACGCACACGCACACACATGGTCATGCATACCATCATACACTTGTGTGTGTTCATGTGCGTGCAAATGTGCACGAATCCGCATGCTTAGCAATGGATTCACACACACACACAGAGGCACACACACACACACACACACACACACACACACACACACACACACACACACACACACACACACACACACACACACACACACACAGCTTCCTGGTAGCTTTCTGTAGTCAGTCTGTGTGTCAGTCTCAGTGGGGTGTCTTGTTAACCACGCTCCACCACCCAGACCATGGAGCCCCTCCGGGTCCCTGTGTCCATGACAACCATGGCACCAGGGTGATGAGACGCGGGTTAATGTGGGCATTAATGGGTCATGTGATCCGTGCTGCTGTTCAACAGCGTTGGCGTCTAAGTGATTGTGTGTGTGTGTGTCTAACTGATTGTGTGTGTAAGACTCATTGTTAGTGCATAGTGTGTGTCTATCCGAGTGTGTGTGCATAGTGTATGTATGTAGGTCAGTGTGTTTTGAGTTGTGAAGTCAAGCAGCAGACTTTTGTCTCCTTTCACCACGAAGGAGGTCACTCAAAATCACATTTCATGCTTTCCCATTCATTAAAATTAAGTATTAATGTTCAAAATGCCACACTAGTAATGCTTGCAAAGGCTAGGTATTTTATTATGCGATTATAGATGGATGTGCCATTTGGTGCAATGTTTTATTCAAGTGCATACATTCATAGATGACTGGGGAATACATTATAATTCCACAGTCAGCAACCAATCACCTTATCTGTTTGATTAGTCTAATTGGTAGATTTGTTAATCCATTGGAACCCATTCTTGGCAACCCCTAAACTTTGGAACTCCCAATAACTTCCTTGAACTCTGGAAGCGTCTCTTATGTCGTTTCCCCTTGTATATTTTATCTGGTGTTCTTTGTATTTATTTATTTTGGTTTTAACTGATTTATTTCCTTTTTTAACTGGGAAGCACTTTGTGAAAGGTGCTTGTGGGAGTGTGTTAATCGGCCCAGTTAGAGTGAGGGGGGGGGCGGGGTGGTGCATTGTCTAATCAGTGGACCACAGGTTAAGTAAGCCATCAACACACACACTCGGACAGCGCGCTACCATGCTAGCAGGTACCACCTGTTCTCACCTTCATCATTTTTCATCGTCATTTTACCTACATTTTGCAATAAACCAGAACGCCACAAACCTGTGTCTAAACTTTGCTTGCTTGTGTGTGTGTGTGTGTGTGTGTGTGTGTGTGTGTGTGTGTGTGTGTGTGTGTGTGTGTGTGTGTGTGTGTGTGTGTGTGTGTGTGTGTGTGTGTGTGTGTGTGTGTGTGTGTGTGTGTGTGTGTGTGTGTGTCTCCAGATCGCCATGGGGATCCCTCTGCACCGCATCAAGGACATCCGGATGCTGTTCGGCGTGCAGCCGTGGGGGGACAGCCTGATCGACTTTGAGGGTCTATCCACCGCGCCGTCCCCCCGGGGTCACGTGATCGCCGCTCGCATCACCAGCGAAAACCCTGATGAGGTAAATAATGAGCACTACGCCGTGTTGTATAAAGTTTTTCTTTTTGTACCAATTAAGTCGCCGATATCTGCTGGTGGTAACGGTCACCGAGATTCCAACACTAAAGAAAAGAAGTTGCGCATATAGGCGTGTAAAATATCAATGGTTAAATATCAAAACAGTCACATAAAAAACCTACACATTTTAGAGAGCAGGAAGAGAGATGGTCCCCTCCACACCGGAGGGTGTGCTCCAAATATCGGGGTATCACACTGCTCAGCCTCCCCGGGAAAGTTTATTCCAGGCTGCTGGAGAGGAGGCTCCGGCCGATTGTCGAACCTCAGCTTCAGGAGGAACAATGCGGATTCCGTCCCGGCCGTGGAACAGTGGACCAGCTCTTTACCCTCGCAGGGTTGTTGGGGGGGGCATGGGAGTTTGCCCATCCAGTCTACATGTGCGTTGGGGACTTGGAGAAGGCCTATGACCTTGTCACCCGGGGAATCCTGTGGGGGGTACTACGGGAGTATGGGGTACCGGGGCCGTTGGTATGTGCCATTCGGTCCCTGTACGAACAAAGTGTGATTCTCGGCACAACGTCAAGCATGTTCTCAGTGGGTGTTGGACTCCGCCAAGGTTGTCCCTTGTCAGTTGTCACCGGTTCTGTTCGTGATCTTCATGGACAGAATCTCAAGGCGCAGCCAAGGTGAGGAGAGTGTCCGGTTTGGGGACCTCAGAATTGCATCTCTGCTCTTTGCAGATGATGTGGTTCTGTTGGCTACATCAGACCGTGACCTCCAGCATGCACTGGGGCGGTTTGCAGCCGAGCGTGAAGCAGTCGGGATGAGAGTCAGCACCTCCAAGTCTGAGGCCATAGTTCTCTGCCGGAAAACAGTGGAGTGTTCCCTCCGGGTTGGGAATGAGTTGCTTAATGAGTTCAAGTATCTCGGGGTCTTGTTCACGAGTGAGGGCAAAATGGAGCGGGAGATGGACAGACGGATTGGTGCAGCGTCTGCAGTGATGCGGGCGCTGTACCGGTCCGTTGTGGTGAAGAGGGAGCTGAGCCGGAAGGCGAAGCTCTCGATTTACTGGTCCATCTACGTTCCAACCCTCACCTATGGTCACGAGCTTTGGGTAGTGACCGAAAGAATGAGATTGCGGATACAAGCGGCCCAAATGAGTTTCCTCCGCAGGGTGGCTGGGCTCAGCCTTAGAGATAGAGTGAGGAGCTCAGACATCCGGAGGGAGCTCGGAGTAGAGCCGCTGCTCCTCCGCATCGAAAGGAGTCAGCTGAGATGGTTCGGGCATTTGATTAGGATGCCCCCCGGGCGCCTCCCTTTGGAGGTTTTCCGGGCACGTCCAACTGGGAGGAGACCCCGGGGCAGGCCCAGAACCCGCTGGAGGGATTATATATCTCGTCTGGCCTGGGAACGCCTCGGGATCCCCCAGGAGGAACTAGAGAGTGTGGCTGGGGAGAAGGAAGCCTGGGGGGCCCTGCTTAGCCGGCTGCCACCGCGACCCGGCCCCGGATAAGCGGAAGAAAATGGATGGATGGATGAATGGAAGAGAGATGGGGACAGAGGTGAGGGGGTTTTTGATATTAAAAAGGTGTTGACGAACGTGTTTACAAAGTGTCTGTGTGTCTGTTTGTCTGTCTGTGTGTGCGCCTGCAGGGTTTCAAGCCCAGCTCCGGCACGGTGCAGGAGCTTAACTTCCGCAGCAACAAGAACGTGTGGGGCTACTTCAGCGTGGCGGCGGCCGGCGGGCTCCACGAGTTCGCCGACTCACAGTTCGGCCACTGCTTCTCCTGGGGCGAGAACCGCGAGGAGGCCATCTCGTAAGCGCATATACACTAGGGGTGGCACGGTTCACAAAACCCACGGTTCGGTTCGTATCACAGTTTTAGGGTCACGGTTTTTGGTTCTGTACGGTTCTTGTTGTTATTTTTTCTTTTTTTTTTTTTACACTTTAAGATATTTGGCGGGACTTGGTGCAAATTGCGGTGGCCGGTGGGGGGGAAAGGGGTGCCCAATACGTCGATCGCGATCGACCGGTCGATCGCAAAGGAAGTCCGGGTAGATCGCATGCCATTAATAAAAAATTTGATGTTATCATTCATCGGATGAATGATAACAGAATGTAGTGGGGACGCTGGGGACATGTCCCCACCAATATCCAGCGATATCCATCCCCCCCCCCCTCCCGAATCAGAACCGCGAATGAACGGAGCACCCCCCCCCCCCCCCTTTATATGAAGTATACTCGGGATATATTTAGCATTTTTAGTGTAGGTAGATTATTTTGGCTTGGTCATTTTTAAGCGATTTCGAGCGGCTGTTTGCACAGAGGATACCCTTTCCTTTTTTTTTTTGGACAGCCCGTTCTGTCTGGTTTTTTCGTGCGTGTGTATGTGATGACGTCATCAACGACGCGTCGACGTTACGTCGACTTTATTGATAGAAAAGTCGACTTGAAAAAATCAGAAGTCGTGCAACCCCTACTCCACACCTCTTCTTTCGCGTGAAAGGGAAACACACTGTCTGAGGTCACATACGGTCACGAGGCTGCGCATGCCATGAACCGTCGAACCGTACAACGCACACATCCTCCGAACCGAGACAAGCCAACCGAACGGTTTTCGGTTTTTTTCATGGGCCGTGCCACCCCTAATATACACAGATACACACACACATGCACACAGCGGCCATGAATTGTCTAGTTTAGTTCTTTTTGGATTTGTTTACATTTTCTGTCACGCCTTTTGCAGAGAACCCGTCCATCTCCTTGACAGTCACATACAGTTGTGGTCAAAAGTTGACATACACTTGTAAAGAACATGTATGTCATGGCAGTCCAGATTTTCCAATAATTTCTACAACTCTTATTTTTCTGTGATAGTGATTGGAGCACATACTTCTTTGTCACAAAAAACATTCATGAAGTTTGGTTCTTTTATGAATTTATTATGGGTCGACTGAAAATGTGACCAAATCTGCTGGGTCAAAAATATACATACAGCAGTGCTAATATTTGGTTACATGTCCCTTGGCCATCTTTTGGTAGCCATCCACAAGCTTCTGGCAAGCTTCTGGTTGAATCTTTGACCACTCCTCTTGACAGAATCGGTGCAGTTCAGCTAAATTTGTTGGCTTTCTGACATGGACTTGTTTCTTCAACACTGTCCACATGTTCTCGATGGGGTTTAAGTCAGGACTTTGGGAAGGCCATTCTAAAACCTTAATTCTAGCCTGATTTAGCCATTCCTTTACCACTTTTGATGTGTGTTTGGGGTCATTGTCCTGTTGGAACACCCAACTGCACCCAAGACCCAACCTTCTGGCTGATGATTTTAGGTTCTCCTGAAGAATTTGGAGGTAATCCTCGTCCTTCATTATTCCATTTACTTTCTGTAAAGCACCAGTTCCATTGGCAGCAAAACAGGCCCAGAGCATAATACTACCACCACCATGCTTGACGGTAGGCATGGTGTTCTTGGGGTTAAAGGCCTCACCTTCTCTCCTCCAAACATATTTCTGGTCATTGTGGCCAAAGAGCTCCATTTTTGTTTCATCTGACCACAGAACTTTCCTCCAGAAGGCCTTTTCTTTGTCCATGTGATCAGCAGCAAACTTCAGTCGAGCCTTAAGGTGCCGCTTCTGGAGCAAGGGCTTCCTTCTTGCACGGCAGCCTCTCAGTCCATGGCGATGTAAAACACACTTGACTGTGGACACTGACACCTGTGTTCCAGCAGCTTCTAATTCATTGCAGACCTGTTTTTTGGTGGTTCTCGGTTGACTCTTGACCATCCTGACCAATTTTCTCTCAGCAGCAGGTGATTGTGTTTTCTTCCTGATCGTGGCAGTGACACAACTGTTCCATTCACTTTATACTTACAAACAATTGTTTGTACAGTTGATCTCGGGACCTGTAGCTGCTTTGAAATTGCTCCAAGTGACTTTCCTGACTTGTTCAAGTCAATGATCCGCTTTTTCAGATCCGTGCTGAGCTCCTTTGACTTCCCTATTGTAGTGTTTGTGTCTGAGTCTCATGATTGATCAAATGAGTCTTATTTAAATGGGCTCAGAGAAGTCACCAGCTGTAGTCAATCATAATCACTCACAAGAAGTTAAGAGGCCACAAAGATAATTTGATTGACACAACTTTCTACGTCATCTAAATTGATCATTCATGTTGCTGTATGGATATTTTTGACCCAGCAGATTTGGTCACATTTTCAGTAGATCCATAACAAATTCATAAAAGAACCAAACTTCATGAATGTTTTTGTGACAAAGAAGTATGTGCTCCAATCACTATCACAGAAAAATAAGAGTTGTAGAAATTATTGGAAACTCTGGACTGCCATGACATACATGTTCTTTACAAGTGTATGTAAACTTTTGACCACAACTGTACATCTACTGTGGCCACGCTTCCTACCGTAGCTGACCTGGGACAAACTAGTGGACTACATTGCTCGCCGCGAAATACAGCAAACAGTATTATGGGCCTAGTTAGTTTGGCATCAGTGTTTCTCAGGATGTAGCGAGCACAGTGTAGCACTTTCTTCTTTCTTCTATACCACAAGGTGCGAGTGTGATTAGCCATTGCAAGCCCTTTCACATTCTCCAGCTTATGACGTCACAAGTGGGAGTGTCCGCCCAGATGTATGCTGGATAGATCAGCCTCCTATATAATGGGAGCCCTTGCAATGATTGTCCTTCATTGATTTTCCTTCAAACATCTTTTATAATGTGATTCCTGCCTCTGTTTTTGAAGGGTGCTCTTTAAATAAAACACATTAAATCGTTCCTTACCGCCAACCCTTTTAGCCGGTGACATAACGCCAGTCAGAGCGAATGAGAACACTCGAGAAACGTTCACCTGGTGTCCTTCAACACAACCCGCCTCTCTCCTCTGTCTCCATAGCAACATGGTGGTGGCCCTGAAGGAGCTGTCCATCCGGGGGGACTTCCGCCACCACGGTGGAGTACCTCATCAAGCTTCTGGAGACGGAGAGCTTTCAGCACAACACCATCGACACGGGCTGGCTGGACCGCCTCATCTCTGAGAAGATGCAGGTACGCCCCCCCCCCCCGCCCCTGCACACACGCATGCACACCCCAGCAGGGCCTATGCTCTGCCCACAGGGGGGGTCCAGACGGAAGACCTGGATGTAGGATTGGGGAGGGGGGGTGGGGTGGTTGGCGTTTATGAGGGGGATGAAGATGTGATGTGTGAGGCTGTGTGGTGGTGAGGGTGGCAGAGAGGGTGAAAAACCTGCTTGGCTTGTCAGATTTAGGTTTGGGCAGGGGCAGCAAGAGTTCAAATGTCTCCTTTCTGAGGGATAGATATAAATAGTGTTTAAGAGAAGGTCAATGTTTGTGGGGAATCCGAAGCGTATGGGGGAAGGCAATTGATTTGAACAAACCTCTTTGTGTGTGTGTGTGTGTGTGTGTGTGTGTGTGTGTGTGTGTGTGTGTGTGTGTGTGTGTGTGTGTGTGTGTGTGTGTGTGTGTGTGTGTGTGTGTGTGTGTGTGTGTGTGTGTGTGTGTGTGTGTGTGTGTGTGTGTGTGTGTGTGTGTGTGTGTTAGGCGGAGCGTCCAGACACCATGCTGGGCATCGTCAGCGGGGCGCTCCACGTGGCCGACGTCAAGCTCCGCAACAGTGTCTCCAACTTCCTGCACTCCCTGGAGAGGTACAAAAAAACGCTCCCCCTAATCATCACACAGCAGATCCACCGCTTGAATCTGACTGGACAAAAGTCTTTTTTTTTATAGATTTTGGATATACATTTTTTAATATTTTCTATATATATATATATCTATATTATTAATAATCCCTGTTTAATTAGTGCATGTTAAGCACTAATTTCACAAAAGCACATTCCTTGTTTGCAAAAATTAAGGCATTAAAGCTGATTCTGATTCTGTCTCTCCCTCTCTCCCCTCCCTCCACCCTCCCCCTACACCACCCTCTATCCACCCACCACCCTCCACCTCCTCCACCCTCACCACCCTCCACCACCCTCTACCCACCCACCATCCACCACCTTCCACCACCCTCCAACCGCCACCACCCTCCACCGCTTCCACCCTCTCTGCCCTCCACTCTCCAGGGGTCAGGTGCTGCCGGCCCACACGCTGCTCAACACGGTGGCGGTGGAGCTGATCTACGAGGGCACCAAGTACGTGCTGACGGTGACGCGCCAGTCACCCAACTCCTACGTGGTGATCATGAACCGCTCCTCGGCCGAGGTGGACGTGCACCGCCTCAGCGACGGCGGCCTGCTGCTCTCCTACGACGGCAACAGCTACACCACCTACATGAAGGAGGAGGTGGATCGGTGGGTGTTAGTAGTACTGCCGCGTGTTAAAGGTCCTGTGCGTAAGAATAATGGGTCCATTCAGGGACTACATGTAGGATTTTACAGCACAAATCGCTTGAAATTGCCAGTTTGTGAGGAAGTTGTGGTTGAAGTTAAAACATGAGAGCTTCCCCGACTCTCTCTGTTGCGTAGAACAGCTTTTGGGCTGAGTGTGCTTGTGTGTGTTTTTAAATGTCTCTCTGTCTCGTTCTCATTCTCGTTCTTTTTCTCTTTCTCTTTCTTGTTCTCTCTCTCTCTCATTCAAAGAGATTTATTGGCGTGGGAACACATCGCCAAAGCGAGTTGTGAATAAAAACGAAAACAAAACTAATCTGTACAATTACAGATATTCTACAGTGAAGAAATGTGTAAAGAAAACTGCAATATTGCAATCGAATGTATAAATAAGAGCATGTAAAATGTACTGTATTGCCAAATGATCAACAGCAGAATGGTAAGTAAGAGATAGATAGATAGATAGATAGATATAGTCTTTACTGTCCTGTAGGAAAATTCATTTTCACAACATCGAACATAGAAACACAGATGAAAATGACAGACATACTCACAGATAACCACATGACATCCATTCCTCATCAATCACCCAGTACACATATACACATAGACACATATTACACACATTACACCATCAGAAGGTCTGGATCTATACAAGGCTTTGTTTGTTTTGTCTTTTGTAAGGGTAACTTACAACTTACTGGGTAACTCACTCTCTGCCACCCCAGGTACCGCATCACCATCGGCAACAAGACGTGTGTGTTTGAGAAGGAGAACGACCCGTCGCTGCTGCGCTCGCCGTCGGCCGGTAAAATCATCCAGTACTCGGTGGAGGACGGGGGCCACGTCTTCTCCGGCCAGTGCTACGTTGAGATAGAGGTGGGTGTGTGTCTGTTAGGTAGAATGATAACCCCCACTGGAGGTTTGGTCCTGATGTCTGCCACGGTCATTTTCAGTTTGTTTTTTTCAAATGATGTGCCATGCATTGAAATCTGCAAATATTTGAAGAAGATATGCTTCTGTGAATGTTGGTACACCTGAAATCACTAAGCAGAGAAAAACAGCTTTAAGGATTCAGAGCTGTTCACACCTCTCACAGCCAGGTAATGGGTGGGAACAATAGCTGGTTAACCCCACCCCCAACCACTCCCCCACTGGACTAGATGTCATTATCTGTCAGTGGTGGTCTGATGGGCTTTTCAATGACAATAATGTCGGCTAGTAAGCTTACTAAAAAGTAATACATTAAATTCACTAAAGGCAGCATTCATAATTCTAATCTATATGGTTATGCACAATCCCCATGTATTATTCTATGAATAGTTCCAAAATGACAAACCATGATTCTACCAACAGACCATTACTCCAGCAACCCAATTTTTTACTGGCCGTTCTGTCTGAAACTGTAGAGCCCCCGTAGTTGGGAAGATGAATGTAAATAAACAATCAAATTGGACGTTTCTATCGTCCGGACTACAGTAGGCCTCAGTGGGGCCCACTAGCTGGGTTAACATTAGGGCAAGGTTTTGAACATAAAGCCTATTATGAATATGAATATAAGATGAAGTTGAAGTTTCAAGTTTTTTTTATTGTCACAGGCTACATGATAAAAATGTAAGCAGAAGTTGTAAAAGGTACAAAAAATAGCAACAATAATTTAATGTCATTTATTTGCAATGTTTTTATACATGTGTGCCATTGTGATAATGAGTGAGAGCCTATGTACAGTACAATCAGAGTGCTAGTAACAGCTATACACGGACAGTCTTCTTCTTCTGAGCTGCTCTCTGGCAGGGGCCTTCTTCTGAGCTGCTGTTTGGCCGGGGGCAAGTGATGTCTTGAGCCTCGTCATAACAGAATTCTCTGATCTTCTCAGAAAGATACTTGTCCATGTCCAGTCCGGGTTGGGCTTGTACCTGAAGACCATCTTTGGGGGGCTGGACATCAGCATTGCGCAGCAGCTGAAACCTGACTGGTGTTGCATCACAGTGTTCTCTGGCCTCAACCACACCAGGCATCCCAGCATCAAGGCTGTAATAGAACAGAAGGAAGATAGTACATTAAAATATTGCCCACAGATAACATACAACCATATTCTTGTTTTTATTCTTATGATGTAATTTTTTGGAGCAAACTCTGTCACAAGAATTTCCTTTGGGATTATTAAAGTTGTATCTTATCTTATCGTATTGTATTGGTATGATGATGATGATGATGATGGTGTGATGTGACCTGCAGGTGATGAAGATGGTGATGACTCTGACGGCGGCGGCGTCAGGGTGCATCCACTACGTCAAGCGTGTCGGCTCCGCCCTCGAGCCCGGCTGCGTCATCGCCAAGCTGCAGCTGGATGACCCCAGCAGGGTGCAGCAGGTGTGTGTGTGTGTGTGTGTGCGTGTGCGTGTGCGTCATACTGCAAGGGAACTGGCCAGGGATGGTTTTCCATAATATAAACAAACCGTAATAACTTTATGGGAAAATGGGCTAAATGGATGGTTTGGTTTGGCATGGATGGTCCATTCTTAATGTCATTGCAATGCAATACTTCTTCTCAATAATATCCATGCTATATTACCATGCTACATTACTTTTCATCATTATGTGCAGTATTCTTAATATTCTTTCTATCATGTGCAATACTTCCTCTTGGCATTATTATTATTATTACCCTTTTATTACAATTAAATTATTGCCAACTTGTTTTGCTGACTGAATATCTTACCTATAAAAAATTATAAGAAATGTATACATTTGTTATTTTATTTGTATTATTCTACTTATTCTACTGTTTCTATTTCTCTATTGTTTATATTGTTTTATTCTATTACTATGCAACTTCTGGCACAAGAATTTCCTTCGGGATTAATAAAGTCTTATCCTATCTTATTCCACCTGCCAGTGATCCAGATGTGTGTGTTAGATACAGTAGATATAGGTATTATATCTGGTGTGTGTGTGTGTGTGTGTGTGTGTGTGTGTGTGTGTGTGTGTGTGTGTGTGTGTGTGTTGTGTGTGTGTGTGTGTGTGTGTGTGTGTGTGTGTGTGTGTGTGTGTGTGTTCCTGCAGGCGGAGCTCTACACGGGGGTGCTGCCGGTCATCCAGGCAGTGGCGCTGCGCGGGGAGAAGCTACACCGCGTCTTCCACAGCACCCTGGACCACCTGGTGCACATCATGAACGGCTTCTGTCTGCCTGAGCCCTTCTTCAGCATCAAGGTCAGCTCACACACACATGCAGCACACACACACACACACAGTACACACACGTTTGCACACTGTTGTCTCTCGCTCACTCATACATGTACAGTATAAGATATTGTTGCTTTCTTTATACACAGGGAAGTTATTGTGCAGCAGCTGCAGTACAGAGTAGCAAAGGAGCAAATATATAGAGTATAAGTACACAAATAAACAATTTAAGAGTACGGATAGTAAGAAATACCATCTGTAAGGCGCAATCACCATATGTACAACCAGAAATGTGATGAAAGGTGACGGTATGATATCTATCATCAATTACTCACGTGCCTGGATACACATGTGCCTGCGTAAATGGTAAATGGATTGCATTTATATCGCGCTTTTATCCAAAGTCCTTTACAGTTGCCTCACATTCACCAATTCATACACCAACGGCGGTGTCAACCATGCAAGGTAACAACCAACACGTCAGTAGCAGTGAGGGATAGGTGTCTTTCGCTCACACACACACACACTCCCTTACTCACTTACTCACGATGGAAGTATAATATTTTCCACTTTTATAAAAGTGTTTCGTCAATAAAATTTTTTGATGTTGGTTATTACTCTGGCGCAGCAGGTTAATTAAATTAAATTCAAAGTTTATTTATATAGCACATTTACAACAATCGAGGATTGATCAAAGTGCTGAACAGAGGTAAAAACAAAAGGAAGTCAAACAAATAGAATAGAATAGAATTAAATAACTAAATAACTAAATAAATTGTTTAACACGTGTTGATCGCTGTGTTCTCTCTCTCCTTCCGTCTCCCTTGTTCCCTCCCGGTTGTGTGTCTCCTTGTCTACTTGTCTCCTTGTCCCGCCCCCCAGCTGAAGGAGTGGGTGGAGCGTCTGATGAAGACCATGCGGGACCCATCGCTCCCCCTGCTGGAGCTGCAGGACATCATGACGAGCGTGTCGGGCCGCATCCCGCCCGCCGTGGAGAAGGCCATCAAGAAGGAGATGGCGCAGTACGCCAGCAACATCACCTCCGTGCTCTGCCAGTTCCCCTCGCAGCAGGTGGGCACTGTCCTCGCTCACTGTCTCTTACTGTCAGTCGCTGGTGCAGAGTAATACAGTGAGGTTTTGGTTCAACTTCTAGTTTGTGTATTGTCATTCATTCATAGACTGTACGTGGTATACAAAAACAAAATTGCATTTCTGCCGGACCAAGGTGCTCGCACAAAAGAAAAAACACACACTAAAATACATGATGTTATAATACAACATGAGGAGAAACTACAATCCGAAAACCTGTGTATAAACATAGTGATCAGCATTTGTAAACATAGTGCACCGGGAGAAGAACACTATCGAAGGGGGAGGAGTACACCAGCACCCTTTATTTGTTATTTATTTGGCATTACTTACATTATTTATAAGAATATAAATAATGTAAGTAATGCCTAACTAGTGACCTTAGGTAATTATACATAGTATAGATCGGTGGTCTCTCTGTCTCTGTCTCCGTCTCTGGCATTTGGCAGACGATTTTATCCAAAGCGACTTACAAAAAGTACATTTAAAGATGTGGTAAGATAAGATAGAACTTTATTGATCCCGAAGGAAATTCTTGTGCCAGGTTGCATAGCAATACAATAAAACAATAGAGAATAGAATAGAATAATAAAAATAAAATAACAGATTTACAAATTTACAGTAGGTCTAAGTCCTAGTAGAAGTATAAAAATATAGGTCAAGTATAAGGTACAAGGTACAAGATGTTCCACGAGGTGAGTTATCATCATGACATGTTACTAATGATACAGTGGTCTGTCTGTTTCTCTGCCGTGTGTTTCCACAGATCGCCAACATCCTGGACAGCCACGCCGCCACGCTGAACCGTAAATCGGACCGGGAGGTTTTCTTCATGAACACCCAGAGTATCGTGCAGCTGGTGCAAAAGTACGCACACCCTCCAGACTAACTAACTAACGGTTCTAGCTGCTGCCTACCTGCCTCTCACAGACTAGTAGATTAGTGTGTGTGTATGTGTGTGTGTATAATCTAATTTCAAGTATTGTTCCTGACTGACTTGGTCAATCTTGGTCCTATTTGTTAAGTTCCTCGTACACGAGGGGCAGGACATTGTAGCGGCTCGGGTGGAGGGGTTTTCCGACTCCCAGCTGGAAGGTTCTGGGTTTGACTCCCCGTGTCCGCAGCGCAACCTGTAGTCATCCTAAGAGCAACGTGCCCTAACCCCTACCTGCTCCTTAATGACACGTCTCTGAACTCACTGTAAGTCCCATTAGAAGAATGTCTGCTCAACTCCTGTGTGTGTGTCCAGGTACCGCAGTGCGATCCGCGGTCACATGAAGGCGGTGGTCATGGACCTGCTCAGACAGTACCTCAAGGTGGAGGTCCAGTTCCAGAACGGTAATGACACTGTCACACTTCTCTAGAATGAAGAATTCACTGCACTTTGTGCATGAATCCTAATGTTTTGTATGACTTATATTCACACACAAAACAACAAAAGGTTCATTTTTACTACATTTATCAATATTGTTCTGCTTTTAGTCATTGCCATAACCAGATGACCTTTTAGTTTAGTTGATTCGTATCACTTGCATTCTGTAGCATTGCACTTAGGTGGAGTTGCAATTACCATGTATGTCCACATGGTGGCACTGGTTGACAATGAATGAAACTACAACCTCAATTCTTGCCTTGAAAACTAGTGACTAAAAACGAGTACTGTGTGTGTGTGTGTCTGTCTGTCTGTCACACAGGGCACTACGACAAGTGTGTGTTCGCCCTGCGTGAGGAGAACAAGGGCGACATGGCCAACGTGCTCAACTACATCTTCTCGCATGCCCAGGTCACCAAGAAGAACCTGCTGGTCACCATGCTCATCGTAAGTTCATGTGTTCATCTGATCCTAGTGGGGTCATGTGTTCATCATGCTCATCATAAGTTTATGTGTTCATGCACTCGTCACCATTCTTATAGTAAATGACTCTGTTCATCTGTGCATAATAATACCTGTATTCTTCATCTGATAATAATTATGTGTATCTGCTCATATTAAGTGAAGTGTTAATCTATCATATTTATATTTAAATGATGGATTCTTATACATTTTGCAATGTGTGTGTTTTCCATTGATTATTTGTTGTGATCAAGTCTGGAAGTACTATTTTAGTTTTCTATATTGTATCTATTCAGATTTGACGTGTGTGTGTGTGTGTGTGTGTGTGTGTGTGTGTGTGTGTGTGTGTGTGTGTGTGTGTGTGTGTGTGTGTGTGTGTGTGTGTGTGTGTGTGTGTGTGTGTGTGTGTGTGTGTGTGTGTGTGTGTGTGTGTGTGTGTGTGTATAGGACCAGCTGTGCGGTCGTGACTCCACCCTAACAGACGAGCTGATGGCCATCCTGACGGAGCTCACACAGCTCAGCAAGACCACCAACGCCAAGGTGGCGCTCCGAGCCCGACAGGTCAGACACACCACCACCCCATGACCAGCACCATGACCACCACCCAACCACGAGCAGCAGTGAAAGGATCTGTTGGCTGCAACTGTTGGGGATATCCTTATCTTTTATAGACATTATTTACCTAGCGGCCATATTGGTTCTTCGGGTGGGGAAAACTTCTAGTATCTTTGGAAACCATGACAACTCAATGCATTATCTTTCAGTTTTTTTTTGGAGAGGGGAGTGAAATAATGTCCCCAGAACTTAATTTAGACCCTGGAGTTACCCCAAAGTTCCTAGTTCCTGGAAAAAGTTCCTGCGGTGGGGGAAAGTGGCTTAAAACGCTTCAATCGAGATCAGCTCATACAGTAAATGCACGTGACCTTTTTGCAATCTAATGAAATGTAAATACACCTCATCTAGATCCCAACATTGTTTGAGTTCATATCAAAATGCAGTATACCACACAGATATTTTGTAGAATTTTCATAAAGAAATCATTATCATATCACGGTCATTTCCTATAATATTCATATAATTCCATTAACATCTTATTAACTTGTCATGTCTCATCATGTTAGCTTCCGGGATCATATCTTGACTTCAATAATTTAATATCTGTGCATATCATATTATTCCATATCTTTGCGCTTATCATCACAACCCTGTACTGTTGTTCCCCGTGATGGTTTACGTTCCAGATACGAGACACTCCACTTCACTCATGTCGATCCAATCAGGATTTTGTTAATCAATGAATGATGATTGTTTGATGATTGTTTAATTCTCCTGATGGTTCCCCAGGTGCTGATCGCGTCCCACCTGCCATCCTACGAGCTGCGCCACAACCAGGTGGAGTCCATCTTCCTGTCCGCCATCGATATGTACGGACACCAGTTCTGCATCGAGAACCTGCAGGTAGGGCAGGCGGTCGGAGCGGTGGGGTCATGACCCCTCAGTGCACTCCCCCCCCCCCCCCCCCCCCCCCTTGGCGACGGTTTCTGGCTTCTTTATTTACTATATTTACTTACTCGCTCTCCCCATAGAAAATAATTATCCCCCTAAAAAGGTCAATACATAATCACATGGCCCATAATCATATGGGCTGTAAAACCGTTTGAGACTAACTGTGATTAAGGCCTATACAAATAAAATAGACTTGACTTGGCTTGACATTAAGAATATAATAAATATTGTATTACTTTTCACAATTGAAATAGACCAAAATACAACACATTCAATCTAAAAAGCTATGCTCAGTGAAGGGGTATTCTCATGAACCAAGCCTGTAATTGTAATTACAATTACAGAAAAGTATAAACATTGTAATTCAGCTTGTCCATTTTAACAGAGGAGTATAAGTATAACATTATCGGTATAAAAGTGGGAAGGAAATATAATCTCTCACTCTCCCCACAGAAACTCATGCTCTCTCTCTCCTTAGAAACTCATCCTGTCCGAGACGTCCATCTTTGACGTGCTGCCCAACTTCTTCTACCACAGCAACCAGGTGGTGAGAATGGCGGCCCTGGAGGTAAAGAACAGATCACTCATGTCTCTCTCTCTCTCTGTCACTCGGACTCTTGGCCTCTCTCTCTCTGTGTCTCTGTCTCTCGGTTCTCTCCGGCTCTCTTACTTTCTCTTTCGCTCCCTTCTCTACTCTTCTGTTCCCTTAGCTCTGTGAAGTCTTCTCTGGTGTCACCCATGTCTCCTCTCCCCTCTGTTCTCTGCCGCCCGCCAGGTGTACGTGCGCAGGGCCTACATCGCCTACGAGCTCAACAGTGTGCAGCACCGACAGCTCCGCGACAACACCTGTGTGGTGGAGTTCCAGTTCATGCTGCCCAGCTCGCATCCCAACCGGTAGTTGGACACAGACACACACACACACACTCCCCTCCCAATCCTCTCCCTGCTTCTTGCTTGTGGCATCGTGGAAGCAGTTCTAGGTGTAGATCTGCTCCATGCAGGAGACATTCCATAAGGATATATCGGTTATATCCAGATATAACGGATATAGATACCATGTCCACAGCGTTTAGCCCATCTCTATCATGTTGAGCATTAACAGGATTCCACAGTGGTTTCCACGGATCAATGAAAGTTTGTGGACTTGAAAAAAAGATTGAAAACCTTGAGTTTTTGAAAGTAAACATAAATAGACATGGGTCATTGAAAGTGTTTGAATCAATATATCGAGTTGCTGCAGATAATTCAAGGTCTTAAGACTTTTTTTTATTGTAATCATTTGAAAAGTTGTGTGTTTTTTCTTCCATGCTGCTACAAATGTCTGAAACCGTCCCTACCTCAGCTATGGTGCATTAAATCCTTTGATTGTCTGCATACAAAAATAACAAATTTTGTATCTTAACTCAGATTGTTACTAGATTACAGTCTTACAGTCTCAGTGTTTGTCCGTTGCAAACCCAGCCTTTAAAGGTGCTATGTAGCAATGACACCAAATTCGCAATATTGGAGAGAGACGTTTCCGCCCGCAATCTTTCAAATGCAACTCCAGGATTTATGTGTTTTAGCATGGCTTGGCTTGTGGAGGCATTTTGAAAGAGGGCAAGTCTTTTTAGGTCGGGTAGAATCTAGTACAACCTTAGTTGATCCAGTTTGTTTCCCTGCTGCCATGTCTGCAACCCGCAGTGTTTGCGCACCAAAGTGTTTCATATCTGGCAACCCGGGAGTCAACTCTGAGAATAGTGAACAGTGAATCACACAAAATTTCAAAAGAGAACATTCTGGCTTAATGATTTAGTACAGTACATTTGTTACATATAGCTCCTTTTCTTATTTAACTGGACCTGGAATATGTTTTAGAACCTGCAGCCTTCCTCCTAGCAATCCGTAGGGATCAACAAGTTTGTGATTAGTTTATCTTTTTATAGATATGTTGTGATTTGTGTACATGTTTAGAGTGTGGTGGGTGTGTGTGTGTGTGTGTTTAACGCTCTCCGCCACCCACGCTCCTACTCATACATTCATACCGCTGCATGCAGCCCATGTCACGTGTCCACGCTAACCTCTTGCGATTGGCTCGTTGGCAGAAAGTCGTGACAGCATGTTGCATGTTTTAATGAGATGCCGGGACGCGTGTGTGTTTGTGTGTGTGTGTTTCTCTGAAGGCGGTCTATTTTACCACCAGGCGTGCGGTTGATTAATAATTACAAAGCAACCTCGACGTCGACCCACTTGTGATGTCACGAGTGGCGGTGTCCAGTGGAGTCGTCCACCCATCATACCATACGTACATCTGGGTGGATAGCGGGGATGGCTTTTAAATGGCTTGTAATTGCCAATCAGCCTCACACCTGGTGGTAAGTAGGGGGTCATTGAATGTGAAGAGCTAAATATCCCACCCGCGCTCACCTCCTGCGCTGCTCTCCTTCAACGCCTGTCTCAGTAATGTGCCCGTTTAAATTCTGTACACACGCAGTGCAAAATGCAACCATGCACACACACACATACACACATACACATGCACACACACACATGCACACACACACATGCACACACACACATCCACACACACACATCCACACATACACACATACACATGCACACACACACATGCACACACACACACATCCACACATACACACACACACATGCACACACACACATGCACACACACACATCCACACATACACATGCTGACTTTCTGTCCTGATGCCTGCCACTAACCTCCTAGTAATGATGTTATGATATTTGATTGCAGAGGGAACATCCCCACCCTCAACAGATATTTCGTAGAATTTTCATAAAGAAATCATTATCATATCACGGGCATTTCCTATAATATTCATATAATTCCATTAACATCTTATTAACTTGTCATGTCTCATCATGTTAGCTTCCGGGATCATATCTTGACTTCAATAATTTAATATCTGTGCATATCATATTATTCCATATCTTTGCGCTTATCATCACAACCCTGTACTGTTGTTCCCCGTGATGGTTTACGTTCCAGATACGAGACACTCCACTTCACTCATGTCGATCCAATCAGGATTTTGTTAATCAATGAATGATGATTGTTTGATGATTGTTTAATTCTCCTGATGGTTCCCCAGGTGCTGATCGCGTCCCACCTGCCATCCTACGAGCTGCGCCACAACCAGGTGGAGTCCATCTTCCTGTCCGCCATCGATATGTACGGACACCAGTTCTGCATCGAGAACCTGCAGGTAGGGCAGGCGGTCGGAGCGGTGGGGTCATGACCCCTCAGTGCACTCCCCCCCCTTGGCGACCGTTTCTGGCTTCTTTATTTACTATATTTACTTACTCGCTCTCCCCATAGAAAATAATTATCCCCCTAAAAAGGTCAATACATAATCACATGGCCCATAATCATATGGGCTGTAAAACCGTTTGAGACTGTAACTGTGATTAAGGCCTATACAAATAAAATAGACTTGACTTGGCTTGACATTAAGAATATAATAAATATTGTATTACTTTTCACAATTGAAATAGACCAAAATACAACACATTCAATCTAAAAAGCTATGCTCAGTGAAGGGGTATTCTCATGAACCAAGCCTGTAATTGTAATTACAATTACAGAAAAGTATAAACATTGTAATTCAGCTTGTCCATTTTAACAGAGGAGTATAAGTATAACATTATCGGTATAAAAATGGGAAGGAAATAGAATCTCTCACTCTCCCCACAGAAACTCATGCTCTCTCTCTCCTTAGAAACTCATCCTGTCCGAGACGTCCATCTTTGACGTGCTGCCCAACTTCTTCTACCACAGCAACCAGGTGGTGAGAATGGCGGCCCTGGAGGTAAAGAACAGATCACTCATGTCTCTCTCTCTCTCTGTCACTCGGACTCTTGGCCTCTCTCTCTCTGTGTCTCTGTCTCTCGGTTCTCTCCGGCTCTCTTACTTTCTCTTTCGCTCCCTTCTCTACTCTTCTGTTCCCTTAGCTCTGTGAAGTCTTCTCTGGTGTCACCCATGTCCTCCTCTCCCCTCTGTTCTCTGCCGCCCGCCAGGTTGTACGTGCGCAGGGCCTACATCGCCTACGAGCTCAACAGTGTGCAGCAACCGACAGCTCCGCGACAACACCTGTGTGGTGGAGTTCCAGTTCATGCTGCCCAGCTCGCATCCAACCGGTAGTTGGACACAGACACACACACACACACTCCCCTCCCAATCCTCTCCCTGCTTTCTTGCTTGTGGCATCGTGGAAGCAGTTCTAGGTGTAGATCTGCTCCATGCAGGAGACATTCCATAAGGATATAATCGGTTATATCCAGATATAACGGATATAGATACCATGTCCACAGCGTTTAGCCCATCTCTATCATGTTGAAGCATTAACAGGATTCCACAGTGGTTTCCACGGATCAATTGAAAGTTTTGTGGACTTGAAAAAAAGATTGAAAACCTTGAGTTTTTGAAAAGTAAACATAAATAGACATGGGTCATTGAAAGTGTTTGAATCAATATATCGAGTTTGCTGCAGATATTCAAGGTCTTAAGACTTTTTTTTATTGTAATTCATTTGAAAAGTTGTGTGTTTTTTCTTCCATGCTGCTACAAATGTCTGAAACCGTCCCTACCTCAGCTATGGTGGCATTAAATCCTTTGATTGTCTGCATACAAAAATAACAAATTTTGTATCTTAACTCAGATTGTTACTAGATTACAGTCTTACAGTCTCAGTGTTTGTCCGTTGCAAACCCAGCCTTTAAAGGTGCTATGTAGCAATGACACCAAATTCGCAATATTGGAGAGAGACGTTTCCGCCCCGCAATCTTTCAAATGCAACTCCAGGATTTATGTGTTTTAGCATGGCTTGGCTTGTGGAGCGCATTTTGAAAGAGGGCAAGTCTTTTTAGGTCGGGTAGAATCTAGTACAACCTTAGTTGATCCAGTTTGTTTCCCTGCTGCCATGTCTGCAACCCGCAGTGTTTGCGCACCAAAGTGTTTCATATCTGGCAACCCGGGAGTCAACTCTGAGAATAGTGAACAGTGAATCACACAAAATTTCAAAAGAGAACATTCTGGCTTAATGATTTAGTACAGTACATTTGTTACATATAGCTCCTTTTCTTATTTAACTGGACCTGGAATATGTTTTAGAACCTGCAGCCTTCCTCCTAGCAATCCGTAGGGATCAACAAGTTTGTGATTAGTTTATCTTTTTATAGATATGTTGTGATTTGTGTACATGTTTAGAGTGTGTGTGTATGTGTGTGTGTGTGTGTGTGTGTGTGTTTAACGCTCTCCGCCACCCACGCTCCTACTCATACATTCATACCGCTGCATGCAGCCCATGTCACGTGTCCACGCTAACCTCTTGCGATTGGCTCGTTGGCAGAAAGTCGTGACAGCATGTTGCATGTTTTAATGAGATGCCGGGACGCGTGTGTGTTTGTGTGTGTGTTTCTCTGAAGGCGGTCTATTTTACCACCAGGCGTGCGGTTGATTAATAATTACAAAGCAACCTCGACGTCGACCCACTTGTGACGTCACGAGTGGCGGTGTCCAGTGGAGTCGGTCCACCCATCATACCATACGTACATCTGGGTGGATAGTGGGGATGGCTTTTTAAATGGCTTGTAATTGCCAATCAGCCTCACACCTGGTGGTAAAGTAGGGGGTCATTGAATGTGAAGAGCTAAATATCCCACCCGCCGCTCACCCTCCTGCGCTGCTCTCCTTCAACGCCTGTCTCAGTTAATGTGCCCGTTTAAATTCTGTACACACGCAGTGCACATACACACACACACACATGCACACACACACATCCACACATACACACATACACATGCACACACACACATGCACACACACACATCCACACATACACACATACACACATACACACATACACATACACACATACACATGCACACACACACATCCACACATACACATGCTGACTTTCTGTCCTGATGCCTGCCACTAACCTCCTAGTAATGATGTTATGATATTTGATTGCAGAGGGAACATCCCCACCCTCAACAGGTATAGTAAACTTTCTTCTTATGGTCGCAATCTGTAGCCCTACACATGACAACACAGTAGGCTATCTGGTCACATGGTCTGTAGCCCTACACATGACAACACAGTAGGCTATCTGGTCACATGGTCTGTAGCCCTACGCATGACAACACAGTAGGACAGCTGGTCACATGGTCTGTAGCCCTACGCATGACAACACAGTAGGCTATCTGGTCACATGGTCTGTAGCCCTACGCATGACAACACAGTAGGCTATCTGGTCACATGGTCTGTAGCCCTACGCATGACAACACAGTAGGCTAGCTGGTCACATGGTCTGTAGCCCTACGCATGACAACACAGTAGGCTAGCTGGTCACATGGTCTGTAGCCCTACGCATGACAACACAGTAGGCTAGCTGGTCACATGGTCTGTAGCCCTACACATGACACAGTAGGCTAGCTAGTTGCAGTTTGTAGGCCTACACATGACATGGTAGGCTAGCAAGTCTTTGTCTGTAGCTGTACACATGACACAGTAGGCCAGCTGGTCACATGGTCTGTAGCCCTACGCATGACAACACAGTAGGCTATCTGGTCACATGGTCTGTAGCCCTACGCATGACAACACAGTAGGCTATCTGGTCACATGGTCTGTAGCCCTACGCATGACAACACAGTAGGCTAGCTGGTCACATGGTCTGTAGCCCTACGCATGACAACACAGTAGGCTATCTGGTCACATGGTCTGTAGCCCTACGCATGACAACACAGTAGGCTAGCTGGTCACATGGTCTGTAGCCCTACGCATGACAACACAGTAGGCTAGCTGGTCACATGGTCTGTAGCCCTACGCATGACAACACAGTAGGCTAGCTGGTCACATGGTCTGTAGCCCTACACATGACACAGTAGGCTAGCTAGTTGCAGTTTGTAGGCCTACACATGACATGGTAGGCTAGCAAGTCTTTGTCTGTAGCTGTACACATGACACAGTAGGCCAGCTGGTCACATGGTCTGTAGCCCTACACATGACACAGTAGGCCAGCTGGTCACATGGTCTGTAGCCCTACACATGACACAGTAGGACAGCTGGTCACATGGTCTGTAGCCCTACACATGACACAGTAGGACAGCTGGTCACATGGTCTGTAGCCCTACACATGACACAGTAGGACAGCTGGTCACATGGTCTGTAGCCCACAGTAGGCCAGCTGGTCACATAGTCTGTAGCCCTACACATGACACAGTAGGCCAGCTGGTCACATGGTCTGTAGCCCTACACATGACACAGTAGGACAGCTGATCACATGGTCTGTAGCCCTACACATGACACAGTAGGACAGCTGGTCACATGGTCTGTAGCCCTACACATGACACAGTAGGACAGCTGGTCACATGGTCTGTAGCCCTACACATGACACAGTAGGACAGCTGGTCACATGGTCTGTAGCCCTACACATGACACAGTAGGACAGCTGGTCACATGGTCTGTAGCCCTACACATGACAGCAGTAGGACCAGCTGGGTCACATGGTCTGTAGCCCTACAAATGAACAACAGTAAGGACAGGCTTGGTCAACAATGGTCTGTAGCCCCTACACATGACAACAGTAGGCTAGCTAAGTTGTGTGCTCTAGACAAACCGGCAGGTGCTCATCGTTGTCAATATTTCTTTCATTGGAACTTACAAGGTCTTGCTTTGTCGGGTGTTTATGTGTAATTTATTTCCAAACTTTAATGTACAACGGCATGACCTTTGGACATGTTTGCTCTCAATGTCCAGATCTCTACCTTTGTATGAGTGGTGTACATTTGTGTTGAGTCGTTGTTTCAAGAAGGGAAAGTGTGTAAAAAATTAAATACATGTAAAAGGGGGCGGTAATAACGTAGCGGTGAGGGTGTCCTGACTCCCAGTCCAGCACCCTACCTGCTCCGAATTCAATTCTGAAATTTCATGTCCATCTCTTTTGAAATATAAGCACCCGCTACAGCCAATAGTAATAGTAACAGTGAAGTGTATGCTACATCTGAAATGTCTGGGTGTCCTAACAGGAGACTGTCCACCCATAATGGACAGTAGGAAAGCACCGGAGAGTAAAATTGCTTGAGCATACAGCAGTAATGGTAGCATAGACGAGGCTAACGCAGACAACAACATGCGTTCAGAAGAAGACAGGTTTGGACCCATCAGAAACCCTTCTCTCACTATCTGGGACAATTCAAGGAACTAACACTGAGCATTCTGGAAATCTGGGAACCGCAAGGATTTCAATGGACTTTATGTAATTGTTTTCATATCTGGTGAAGGGAGATCAACACCTTTTGACTAACAAAGTAGCCATTCTACGACCCTGATTTGATCGTTTTTGGGGTGATCTCCGAATTGCTTGAATTCACGTAGTGAAATCTGGGGGCTGCCCTTTTCTTTCTCGTTTGTGACCCCTAATTCACATTTAATTCGATATTACGATGTGCAGGGTCTTTAACGTGTGCACCGTTACGGACTCGTGCAGGAAGAGGAAGTCACGAGTAACCTTTAACAACCTCTTTGTAAAAGGTCCCCCTATTTCACCACCAGGCGGGAGGTTGATTGGATGGATCAAACTACCATTGTGCATGCCTCCTACCTGGTGTAAAATGGTGACCCTTGTTAACATGCAATCCAAAGCCTTTCTCTGGAATGGGGAAGACTGGTGGATCAGGTAGTGTCTATGTCCTGTGTTCTCATCCGCTGTTGTTGTTCCTCCTCCTTTGCCGCCACCACAGGATGTCGTTCTCCTCCAAACCTGAAACCACTACGGCATGGTGCACATGGCCAGCGTGAACGACGTCCTGCTGGGACGCTTCCTTCACGCCGGCCCTGCCAGCGCATGGGCGCCAATGGGGTGGTTTCCCCCCCCCTTTTCCGTTCCTTCCAGGATGTTCACACAAGTCAGTGTCAGCGCTGGAGTTTTGAGGGCAAGTCTCTTTTAATTCGGGCCGAGGCTTTAAATAAGGGTTGCATGCTGTTTTGCATGGGGGGGGCGGGAAGCTTCAGTTTTTTATATGTTTGTCCAAGTTAATTCCCTTTTTTTTTTATTAATTCACGCACGGTTAATTATTTATCAGGGCGAACAGTCTGCCTTTAAATATAATATTATACATTATAGGTTTTGAAATGCTTGTACACCGCTACAAAACCACACACACACTCACACACACGCATATCTGGCGATGATGGTAGTAGTTTAGTTTGTTTTCTCTTCTGCAGGAACATCGGGGACGTCTTGAGCTGCTTCTCTGACTCGCCGCCCCCCAGCCCACCTTCCCCGAGGGGGGGAACCCCGTTCCTGTACGGAGAGGAGGAGATCAAGGTACCCCGGCGTGACCCTGGAACATCCAGAGAATTCTGTTCGCTGTCAGGAACCTCAGAACCCCTAGGAGATCCGGCAGTTAGTGATCGATAAGTGATGGCCAGCAGTTCATTGTTCAGTTCAGTTGGCAGTTGATGGAATTAGAGGACATATTTATGTTTTTGCTTATTATATTATTATTATTATTGATTTTTTTTCATGTAATGTGGAACTTCTAGTAAAGGATTGGACCAGTACAGTGCCTGTGCTTAACGGTTTTACTATATGTTGTTCTATATTGTATTGATGGCCCTACTGTTTATATCATAAGGCAGGCGTGACAGATTGATAAAGTCAATAGACGGACCCCCATGTAGCGAGGTTGCGTCACAAAACGGGGGACCTCTGGTCCACCCAAGTTAGCATTAAGCGGTTGAACCGCTAGCAGTTGACCCAAATTCCAGTTCCCTTTAAAAATGGTCCCTGAATAGTTGTGGGTAGCAAATCAAGTCCCTTATTCAGACCAGCACAACCCCTACAAGATGGTCTACCCGTGTCATGATAATGATCCCCTCCCCCGCCACCAAAGCGTCCAGGACGAGCCCATCCACATCCTGAATGTGGCCATCAAGACGGACAGCGACATCGAGGACGACGGGCTGGCCGCCATGTTCCGGGAGTTCACACAGTCCAAGGTCGGCCGGGTCCTTCCATTCCTCGAACCGTTCGGTTGAGAGATCATATTCTCATCCTCACTTCTTCTTCTTCTTCTTCTTCTCCCTTCTCCTTCTCCTCTCTCCACAGAAGTCCCTGCTGTTCGAACATGGGATCCGCAGGCTGACCTTCCTGGTGGCCCAGAAGGTAGACTCCTCCTCCTCCGCTTGAAGTACACGACGCCGTCCACTAAAACCAAACCTCACATTTTCCCTACTCTACTCTCTCCTGGCAATCACTTTTTGGACACTAAACTAAATGGCTAAAAAAAAAAAACCCTGTCACGTTTGGCTTGGTTTTTGCCTCAATCTCTTGTAATCACTAATAATCCCCCCATTTCATGTTCAGCCCTTGAATGCGTTGCATGGGGTTGTTATTGTTGTAATAATTAACAGTAATTGCTGGTAATTTGATCTGAAATCTGGCTGTTTTGCTGTCTCTCTGTGCGCCTGCCCTCTCCTGTACCTGTCTCTGCCCTGTTTTCTGCCTCGTATGGATCTCTGCTCTGGCAGGATTTCAGAAAGCAGATCAACTGTGAGGTGGACCAGAGGTTTCATGTGAGTAGAAGTCGTCATGGCTGAGATTAAAGACAGATGAGTTGAGGAAGGTTCTCTTCTTGTTGTTTTCGCTGGACTGTATTGCGGGTTTTCAACCGAAACGTGTCGATGTTGAAGGGACCGTTCGTTTTGATATCCAAATATATCGATGCCCCCCAGAGACATGAAACAATTGCTTTGCAAACCTCCAAATTTGGTTGGGATTTTGGATTTTACCATGGATTATTTTTTCGAATCTACGTACGTTTTCTTTTCACTTACTACGTGAACTAATGGCGAAATGAAATATAGACTTAAAAATATAAATCCCCTCCCCTCCATACCTCATTCCTTTCTTCCATCACCACCCCTAGATTATCGTACCATTTGCATTTTTTTTCTTCTTCTACTCCGACGTAAACACCTACTCATTACCTCGTCTCTGTCTCACAACATTCCCTGATGATAATGACGGAGAATCCAAACCTCAAGTTATCCGGCCACAAGAAGCCCCCCCTTCGCCATCGCCTCCACAATAGAGCCATGATTTATCTATATTTTTCCTGCCGAAAGGACAACGCTGTCTGATGAGCGATAATCGCCACCGTCGCCGTCGGTGTAGTGCACCACATGCTAGCTAGACCCCGTAGTGGCAGTCGACTCACTCTTGCCGCCAAACGCCACGCATGCACTCTTAAAAACTCCCCCCTCTCTTCCACCTCCACCTCCACCCATCTCCCTCCGAGTGTGCGCTTTACTTTTGCTGCGTTTTTTTGGGGTGTGGGGGGGGTTTGGCAGGATGTGTTTACCGCCGAGGCTTGACAGAGAGCGTTGATGGATGCCTGCCGCTCATCTGATTGGTCGAGAGGCAGCGTAGCGTCTACCTCTCGCTCAGCATCGCGGCAAAACAAAACGAAAGCCTGGGCGTGTATGTGTGTGTGTGTGTGTGTGTGTGTCCTGAAATGGAAATGTCTGTCTGGGTGAAAAGGGGTGGGGGGCGTGCGATGTTTTATTCATGAGTGTGGTGAATTGTCAGTTGGTTGGTTGGGGTGGGGGAGGGGGTGAGGGAGGGAGGAGAGGGGGTGGGGGTGGGTGTTTACACCTCGTGTGTTTGGCTCCCTGGTCATTATGTGCTCAAGCGATCCGAGTGAATACGGCGCTGATTCACGCCACGGGTCGGACAACGGCAGCCATTACCACGGGGGTGGTTTAGGGAGGTGTGTGTGTGCGTGTGTGTGTGTGCGTGCCTTCCTCCGAATGTAAACGAGCTTTTGATGAACGCCGAGCGTCGCTGATGCCTGCCACTAACCTCCTAGTAATGATGTTATGATATTTGATTGCAGAGGGAACATCCCCACCCTCAACAGGTATAGTAAACTTTCTTCTTATGGTCGCAATCTGTAGCCCTACACATGACAACACAGTAGGCTATCTGGTCACATGGTCTGTAGCCCTACGCATGACAACACAGTAGGCTAGCTGGTCACATGGTCTGTAGCCCTACACATGACACAGTAGGCCAGCTGGTCACATGGTCTGTAGCCCTACACATGACACAGTAGGCCAGCTGGTCACATGGTCTGTAGCCCTACACATGACACAGTAGGCCAGCTGGTCACATGGTCTGTAGCCCTACACATGACACAGTAGGACAGCTGGTCACATGGTCTGTAGCCCTACACATGACACAGTAGGCTAGCTAGTTGTGTGCTCTAGACAAACCGGCAGGTGCTCATGTTGTCAATATTTCTTCATTGGACTACAAGGTCTTCTTTGTCGGGTGTTTATGTGTATTTATTTCAAACTTTACTGACAACGGCATGACCTTTGGACATGTTGCTCTCAATGTCCAGATCTTCTACCTTTGTATGAGTGTGTACATTGTGTTGAGTCGTTGTTCAAAAGAAAGTGTGTAAAATTAAATACATGTAAAAGGGGGCAGTATACTGTAGCGGTGAGGGTGTCTGACTCCCAGTCCAGCACCCTACCTGCTCCCGAATTCAATTCTGAATTCAGTGTCCATCTCTTTTGAAATATAAGCACCCGCTACAGCCAATAGTAATAGTAACAGTGAAGTGTATGCTACATCTGAAATGTCTGGGTGTCCTAACAGGAGACTGTCCACCCCCATAATGGACAGTAGGAAAGCACCGGAGAGTAAATTGCTGAGCATACAGCAGTATGGTAGCATAGACGAGGCTAACGCAGACAACAACATGCGTTCAGAAGAAGACAGGTTTGGACCCATCAGAACCCTTCTCTCACTATCTGGGACAATTCAAGGAACTAACACTGAGCATTCTGGGAAATCTGGGAAACCGCAAGGATTTCAATGGACTTTATGTAATTGTTTTATCATATCTGGTGAGGGAGATCAACACCTTTTGACTAACAAGTAGCCATTCTACGACCCTGATTTGATCGTTTTTTGGGGTGATCTCCGAATTGCTTGAATTCACGTAGTGAATCTGGGGGCTGCCTTTTCTTTCTCGTTTGTGACCCTAATTCACATTTAATTCGATATTACGATGTGCAGGTCTTTAACGTGTGCACCGTTACGGACTCGTGCAGGAAGAGGAAGTCACGAGTAACCTTTAACAACCTCTTTGTAAAAGGTCCCCCTATTTCACCACCAGGCGGGAGGTTGATTGGATGGATCAAACTACCATTGTGCATGCCTCCTACCTGGTGGTAAAATGGTGACCCCTTTTAACATGCAATCCAAAGCCTTTCTCTGGGAATGGGGAAGACTGGTGGATCAGGTAGTGTCTATGTCTGTGTTCTCATCCGCTGTTGTTGTTCCTCCTCCTTTGCCGCCACCACAGGATGTCGTTCTCCTCCAACCTGAACCACTACGGCATGGTGCACATGGCCAGCGTGAACGACGTCCTGCTGGACACTTCCTTCACGCCGCCCTGCCAGCGCATGGGCGCCATGGTGTCCTTCCGTTCCTTCCAGGAGTTCACCAAGTCAGTGTCACGCTGGAGTTTTGAGCAAGTCTCTTTTAATTCGGGCCGAGCTTAAATAACTGCAATGCTGTTTGCATGGGGGGGGCGGGAAAGCTTCAGTTTTTATATGTTTGTCCAAGTTAATTCCCTTTTTTTTTATTAATTCACGCACGGTTAATTATTTATCAGGGCGAACAGTCTGCCTTTAAATATAATATTATACATTTATAGGTTTTGAAATGCTTGTACACCGGCTACAAAACACACACACACACTCACACACACGCATATCTGGCGATGATGGTAGTAGTTTAGTTTGTTTTCTCTTCTGCAGGAACATCGGGGACGTCTTGAGCTGCTTCTCTGACTCGCCGCCCCCCAGCCCCACCTTCCCCGAGGGGGGGAACCCCGTCCTGTACGGAGAGGAGGAGATCAAGGTACCCGGCGTGACCCTGGAACATCCAGAGATTCTGTTCGCTTCAGGAACCTCAGAACCCTAGGAGATCGGCAGTTAGTGATCGATAGTGATGGCCAGCAGTTCATTGTTCAGTTCAGTTGGCAGTTGATGGAAGTTAGAAGGAACATATTTATGTTTTGCTTATTATATTATTATTATTATTGTATTTTTTTTCATGGTAAATGTGGAACTCTAGTAAAGGATTGGACAGTACATGCCTGTGCTTAATGGTTTACTATATGTGTTCTATATTGTATTGATGGCCTACTGTTTATATCATAAGCAGGCGTGACAGATTGATAAAGTCAATAGACGGACCCCCATGTAGCGAGGTTGCGTCACAAAACGGGGACCTCTGGTCACCCCAAGTTAGCAATTAGCGGTTGACCGCTAGCAGTTGACCAATTCCAGTTCCTTTAAAAATGGTCCTGAATAGTTGTGGGTAGCAATCAAGTCCCTTATTCAGACCAGCACAACCCTACAAGATGGTCTACCGTGTCATGATAATGATCCCCCTCCCCCGCCACCAGAGCGTCCAGGACGAGCCCATCCACATCCTGAATGTGGCCATCAAGACGGACAGCGACATCGAGGACGACGGGCTGGCCGCCATGTTCCGGGAGTTCACACAGTCCAAGGTCGGCCGGGTCCTTCCATTCCTCGAACCGTTCGGTTGAGAGATCATATTCTCATCCTCACTTCTTCTTCTTCTTCTCTCCTTCTCCTTCTCCTTCTCCTCTCTCCACAGAAGTCCCTGCTGTTCGAACATGGGATCCGCAGGCTGACCTTCCTGGTGGCCCAGAAGGTAGACTCCTCCTCCTCCGCTTGAAGTACACGACGCCGTCCACTAAAACCAAACCTCACATTTTCCCTACTCTACTCTCTCCTGGCAATCACTTTTTGGACACTAAACTAAATGGCTAAAAAAAAAAAACCCTGTCACGTTTGGCTTGGTTTTTGCCTCAATCTCTTGTAATCACTAATAATCCCCCCATTTCATGTTCAGCCCTTGAATGCGTTGCATGGGGTTGTTATTGTTGTAATAATTAACAGTAATTGCTGGTAATTTGATCTGAAATCTGGCTGTTTTGCTGTCTCTCTGTGCGCCTGCCCTCTCCTGTACCTGTCTCTGCCCTGTTTTCTGCCTCGTATGGATCTCTGCTCTGGCAGAGGATTTCAGAAAGCAGATCAACTGTGAGGGTGGACCAGAGGTTTCATGTGAGTAGATAGTCGTCATGGCTGAGATTAAAGAGAGATGAGTTGAGGAAGGTTCTCTTCTTGTTGTTTTCGCTGGACTGTATTGCCGGGTTTTTCAACCGAAACGTGTCGATGTTGAAGGGACGTTCGTTTTGATATCCAAATATATCGATGCCCCCAGAGACATGAAACAATTGCTTTGCAAACCTCCAAATTTGGTTGGGATTTTGGATTTTACCATGGATTATTTTTTTCGAATCTACGTACGTTTTCTTTTCACTTACTACGTGAACTAATGGGCGAAATGAAATATAGACTTAAAAATATAAATCCCTCCCCTCCATACCTCATTCCCTTTTCCTCCATCGACCACCCTAGATTATCGTACCATTTGCATTTTTTTTTCTTCTTCTACTCCGACGTAAACACCTACTCATTACCTCGTCTCTGTCTCACAAACATTCCCTGATGATAATGACGGAGAATCCAAACCTCAAGTTATCCGGCCACAAGAAGCCCCCCCTTCGCCATCGCCTCCACAATAGAGCCATGATTTATCTATATTTTCCTGCCGAAAGGACAACGCTGTCTGATGAGCGATAATCGCCACCGTCGCCGTCGGTGTAGTGCACCACATGCTAGCTAGACCCCGTAGTGGCAGTCGACTCACTCTTGCCGCCAAACGCCACGCATGCACTCTTAAAAACTCCCCCCTCTCTTCCACCTCCACCTCCACCCATCTCCCTCCGAGTGTGCGCTTTACTTTTGCTGCGTTTTTTTGGGGTGTGGGGGGGGTTTGGCAGGATGTGTTTACCGCCGAGGCTTGACAGAGAGCGTTGATGGACGCCTGCCGCTCATCTGATTGGTCGAGAGGCAGCGTTAGCGTCTACCTCTCGCTCAGCATCGCGGGCAAAACAAAATGAAAGCCTGGGCGTGTATGTGTTGTGTGTGTGTGTGTGTGTGTGTGTGTGTCCTGAAATGGAAATGTCTGTCTGGGTGAAAAGGGGTGGGGGGCGTGCGATGTTTTATTCATGAGTGTGGTGAATTGTCAGTTGGTTGGTTGGGGTGGGGGAGGGGGTGAGGGAGGGAGGAGAGGGGGTGGGGGTGGGTGTTTACACCTCGTGTGTTTGGCTCCCTGGTCATTATGTGCTCAAGCGATCCGAGTGAATACGGCGCTGATTCACGCCACGGGTCGGACAACGGCAGCCATTACCACGGGGGTGGTTTAGGGAGGTGTGTGTGTGCGTGTGTGTGTGTGCGTGCCTTCCTCCGAATGTAAACGAGCTTTTGATGAACGCCGAGCGACGCTCACTTGAGCCGCCGACGGCGCCCGATCCCGCCACACGCGCCCCTGATTTGGTTGTCTTGTGGAGGCTGCAATCCCAACCGTTCAGCGAAATGATGCACTTTAAATGCATATATTGTCCGTCCGACCAAAACACAACCACGGGGGACTGGGGGGGGGGGCATTTAAATGATGTGCCGTGAACCTGTTTTGCTCTGTTGTTTAACTCTCAATTTCTCTCCGTCTTTCTCTCCCAACCTTTCCTTTTCCCATCTCTCTCTCTCTCTCTCTTCCCCCCGCCCCCCACAGAGAGAGTTCCCAAAGTTCTTCACGTTCCGTGCGAGAGACAAGGTACACACACACACTGTGCACATCGCGATTGTTTCGTTTTTTGCTCTCCGCAGCGTCGTCACGGAAACTCATTAAAGTAATGAACTATTTAATTATGCCTCCCATTTAAGAGAGATGACACCCATTAGGAGAGCGTCCAAGATGGAGATTGCCTTTTGAGTTAATTGACTTAATGCGGGCGCATGGCTCAAAGGCATCTTCCCGCTCTTACTTCTAAAATCCGCTTGTTAATCTCCACTCGGGATTGGCTGCTGCTAATGTCCACTGTGATAGCTTCACTTCCCTTTTAGCGTTAACTTGTAACAGCCCTGCCTTTTAAGTGTAGATAGGAAAGAAATTCCCACTAAAAAGACATTAAATTACTTCTACTATTTTAGGATTTGGACACTTTTATCCAAAGTGGCTTGCAGTTAATCTACATGCCATTTAAGGAGTGGTTCAGGGTTCGGGCATCTGTAGGTAGACCTTTCGGCTGGTAGCACGGCAGCACCCCAACCTCTGTACCGGTGGTCCCCAACCCGTTTTTACGTCCTAACAGCTTGAGGAGTGAACTTATCTCTCCATTTATATGTTTTTATACCCATTCCTAAATTACCTTTTTATGAGACCTTTCAAACCAAATATACAGCATGTTTCAGTCAAAAATCAGTCAAAGATCAGATATCTATAGCGTGTAAGTTGGCCATCTCCTGCAACCCCCCCCCCACCCCCCAAGAACAATGAATACCCCCTTAATACAATACAGTAACTCTGAATAGTAACATAGTGCAGTATGTAGCACTATGTGCAATATTCTTAATATTCTTAATATCATGTGCAATACTACCTCTCACCATTATTATTATTATTATTATTATTATTATTACTATTATCCTTCAATTATTACCTTGTAGTATTACCTTTCATCATCATTTGCAATATTTCTCATGTGCAATACCATTGCCAACTTGTTTTGCTGACTGAATATCTTGCCTATATTTTAATATTTTTATATTTCTCATGACCAGGCTCACTGTAAATTTGTTATTTTATTTGTATTGTTTATTTATCTTGTTTATTATTCTATTGCTATGCAATCTCTGGCACAAGAATTTCCTTCAGGATCAATAAAGTTTTATCTTATCTTATCTTACAGTAACAACTTTGGTAAATCTTTCCAATGAGAGCATATCACTTTAAAATGTAAAGGGGTACTTGGTGAAAAGAATGTCTTGGATACATTAGTTAAAAGAAAGTTTGTGAACCACTGGTACTAGACTATCCTCTGCCCCCCACCCTCCCTTAAATTTCTTCTTCTTCGTTGGTCTTGTCCCGGTAGTTCGAGGAGGACCGCATCTACCGCCACCTGGAGCCGGCGCTGGCTTTCCAGCTGGAGCTGAACCGCATGCGAAACTTTGCTCTGACGGCCATCCCCTGTGCCAACCACAAGATGCACCTGTACCTGGGCGCCGCACGCGTGGAGGTGGGCATCGAGGTCACCGACTACCGCTTCTTTGTGCGCGCCATCATCCGCCACTCGGACCTCGTCACCAAGGTGAGAGCGCCACACACGCGCGCACACACACACACACACACACACACACACACACACACACACACACACACACACACACACACACACACACACACACACACACACACACACACACACACACACACACACACACACACACACACGGTGAGTTGGGTTGGTTGTGTCGTGAACATTTTTCATTTGCACCAAGTGGAAGTTACTACTGCCGACCAAACTCATAAATCATTCTTTAAAAGATTGAAAAAATACATTTACGGCAATTTTAAATTACTACTAAACAAAACTATAACTCATCAATCATTCCAAAATGTATGTATTTTTTTATTTTTTTATTTTATTACTCAGGGATGCATAATTCGGACTATAAATAATGTACCTCGATGCCTATATAATATATCTTGAAAATATAGTTATACATTTTCCCCATTGAAACTAGTGTACATATTTTAAAAGCCTCTTTATACTATCTAGCTTGTATATATGTCATACAAGCTAGCTATTACAAAAAGTTCCAATCAGATGTATTTCGCCAACCATCAAGCCCATATGAGTGTCTAATTATGGTTATTTCTGTATTATTATAATTATTTTTAAATGAATAAGCCTATGTTCAGCTCTAGTTGATTCTATGTGTTAGACATGACTGTCCCCCCATGTTGACGTGTGCGTTGTCTGGGCGCTGCAGGAGGCGTCGTTCGAGTACCTCCACAACGAGGCCGAGCGCCTGCTGCTCGAGGCCATGGATGAGCTGGAGGTGGCCTTCAACAACACCACCGTCCGCACCGACTGTAACCACATCTTCCTCAACTTCGTCCCCACGGTCATCATGGACCCGTCCAAGGTCAGCCCAGATGCTAACCCCGAATATAGGACGCTATGGAGCACTAACCCTGAAGTTAGGACACTCACCCTGAAGTTAGGACACTGACCCTGACGTTAGGACACTCACCCTGAAGTTAGGACACTGACCCTGATGTTGGGACACCAACCCTGATGTTAGGCCACTGACTCTGAAGTTAGGACACTGACCCTGACGTTAGGACACTGACTCTGAAGTTGGGACAATGACCCTGACGTTAGGACACTGACTCTGAAGTTACGACACTGACCCTGAATTTAGGACAATAACCCTGACGTTAGGACCCTGCCCCTGACTTTAGGACACTAAGCCTGAAGTAAGTTTGAGAACCACTGTACTAGACTAGGGTTGCTACTATGTTCAGTAACCCTTAACATTGCACACACTAACCCTTAACATAGCACACACTAACCCTGAACATGGCACACACTAACCCTCAACATACAGAGGGTATTTGATCTAGTCTTGTTTAGTTTAGTTTGTTCCAGTAGTTTAGTCCAGTTTAGTTTAATCCAGTTTAGTTTAGTTTAGTCTGAACACCGGAGTGTCCTCCTTGTCCCCCAGATCGAGGAGTCGGTGCGCTCCATGGTGATGCGCTACGGCAGCCGTCTGTGGAAGCTGCGCGTCCTGCAGGCCGAGCTGAAGATCAACATCCGCCTGACGCCCACCGGACACCAGATCCCCATCCGTCTCTTCCTCACCAACGAGTCGGGCTACTATCTGGATATCAGCCTTTACAAGGAGGTCACCGACTCCCGCACGGGACAGGTGGGGCCCAAAGACAGACAGGTGGGACACACAATCTCCATCTCCCGCCTCCGCCCTCCTCCTCCCCTGCCCTCTCTCGCCCCCCCACCCCAGACCAGAATGCATTGCTGCTGCTCCATTCCACTGGAAACTCAGCTCCCCAGATGCCATTTTTACATGCAAATATTTTTCATTTTTGTATTTATCCAATGCCTCAGTCCAACATGACTTGGATTAAATACATACAGATACAAGTAATTGTTTTCAATGCTGTGGGCATTGGGGATCGAACCCAGTAACTTTCGTCTGGGAGTCAAACACGCCCCCAAGCCACTGTTCTCCCGCCATTTTACCCGCAAAGCCATGGTGGGTCCGCAGAATGGAGAAGAGTAGAATAATAGAACAGGGATAATAATAACTATTGGCTGGGAGCTGAGTGTGTGTGTGTGTATGTGTATGGAGCATCTGTACCGCCTCTTGTCTGGTGGTGGGTCTTAATTTAAGGTGGAGGGTCTTAGTGTAAGGTGGAGGGTCTTAATTTAAGGTGGAGGGTCTTAAAGTACGGTGGAGGGTGTTGAAGTTGGAGCTTCTCGTCTGGTTGAGGGTCTTAACGTAAGGTGAGCTCCGGCCATTCCATTCACAACACATATTTTGGCCATTTGTGGTTGTTGTTTTTGTTGATGTTTCACTGTTGTTTTGGTTTGTTTTTGGTTGAATTCATGAAGAACCTCCAATTTCATCCTGGGGGTCGGGGTTCATGTCACGTCCACCGCCTCCCTCTGCTCTCGTCTACACACTGTTTAAACGGCACCTGGTCTCGTAACCGTGACAATATGAAAATGCCACTCAATCTGATAATTGATAACGAGTTGTCGTGTGAGATAAACTATCGTTTACATTCAAGATTCAAGAAGTTTAATTGTCACATACACATTTAATTGAGACAGGGAGTCAATTGTGATAACGATAATAATAATAATAATATTAATCATTTTGAAATGTGCTTTACATGACCAAAAGACGAGTGAAAACTACACATTCTCCTTATTTACTTGTTGTTGTTGTTGTTTGTTGTTGTTGTTTCATTTTGGCATGTCGTCAAGAGTCACTAAGTCACCGAGGCTGTTACGTCACTGAGGCTCTTAAGTCCCGCCTCCTAAGGTCAGGTGATCCGGTCTAATTTGCCCCCCCCCCTCCCCCCGCGTGCAGATCATGTTCCAGGCCTATGGGGACAAGCAGGGCCCGCTGCACGGCATGCTGATCAACACGCCCTACGTCACCAAGGACCTGCTGCAGTCCAAGCGCTTCCAGGCCCAGACGCTGGGCACCACCTACGTGTACGACTTCCCCGAGATGTTCAGACAGGTACGGCTCCTCACTTCACTTAGCTCACTGTGGTCTATAGGATCAGGTCCGTCTGCCTTTCACCTTTGACCTCTCGTTCGTTCTCCTTAATTAGCTTAATAAGCTAATGTTGGTTCAAGTTTATTTGTTGCCCCAGTTCCTCTGCTGTCTTAATGCGCAGATTGTGCAATAAAATTAACAATACATTTGATTTATATAGCGCTTTCCGAAATACTCCCACACTCTTTACTCTTTTCATAAGACATCAAATACGAGCATAAATATAAAAATTGTGTGTGTGCGTGTGCGTGTGTGTGCGTGCCTGTAGGCCCTGAAGAAGCATTGGCACTCGTGCAGTGCATTCGCCGACCTGCCCAAGTGCCCTCTGCCCTCTGAACTCCTGACCTTCACCGAGCTGGTCCTGGACGCCCAGGGTCAGCTGGTGCAGATGAACCGACTGCCGGGAGGGAACGAGGTCAGGAACTCTGGCTCTCATCATCCGTCTCTGTCTCTCGCTCTCTCGCTCTCTCGCTCTCTCGCTCGCTCTCTGTGTCTCTCGCTCCCCTCATCTCTCATCACCTTTCTCTCCCGCTCTGTCTCTCTATAATCTTACAGTATTTTGATTTTATTTGATTGACTTCCACCTCAGTGGAAATTTGGCTTTGGCTTCCCAGTACAGCAATTTTCATGACTGCCAGAACAGCCTTATATCTATATCTATATTGACAAGCTTTAATGTGTAATACCCCATGTGTCCTCAAGGTGTCTCTGCACATCTTTTGCCCAATTTACAGTTTGTCCATGTGTTTGTACAGTATAAAGACTGCTAACTCCTCTCTGCACATCTTGAAAGAAACATTACGTTGATGATGTCTGCAATGTCGCCACTTTCCTTAAATACACGCCCATAAAATCAGCCTAATAACCTTTTGAAACCCTCCAAATTCATTCCAGTTTTCATTTTACTTTAGTTTCATTTTCATTTCCCTTTTTTGCCCTCCTGTCAACTAAGGACTGATGGGACATTCGGGGCAGGTATGCTATCTGTTCCCATGGTAACCAATCGGTGTGTGTGTATGTGTGTGTGGGTTCTTCGTCACGGCGCAGATCGGCATGGTGGCGTGGCGGATGACCATGCGCACGCCCGAGTACCCCGGGGGTCGCGAGGTCGTCATCATCAGCAACGACATCACGCACAAGATCGGCTCCTTCGGGCCCCAGGAGGACGAGCTCTTCCTTCAGGCGTCACAGATGGCGCGGGAGGACGGTGTGCCGCGCATCTACATCGCCGCCAACAGCGGCGCCCGCATCGGCCTGGCCGAGGAGATCCGCCACATGTTCCATGTGGCCTGGCAGGACCCCGCCGAGCCCTACAAGGTCAGGCACTGCCCCACCTCGCCGCCCCCCCCCCGGATACAGCAGTACGACCGTCCGGGGGGTCTTAGGCTCTTGTTGGGTTTTCGGTTTCTGTGTTCACTTTTCACTTTTTAATCTAATTTTCCTTTTTTTGAGAATGTATAGATTTTTCTGTTGCACCTCTTTTTAAGCAAGATGTGCTAGCAGGTCATCAGATTTATTTTGTTGGGTTGTATTTGTTTATCTTGTATTCATTCCCCTTTAGATCACACTTCGATAGATATTGTTTTCTCACAATGCTACTGGGGAATGAAAGAAAATCGTCTGCTGAAAGTCCCCCTGGTGTGGTTTGGACCTGCCAGCGGCGATGGTTCTGTACTGGTTCTGAGCTAAACCTGTTCTGTGTGTCGCTTGCTGCAGGGCTTCAAGTACCTGTACCTGACCCCCCAGGACTACAAGAAGGTCTCCGCCCTGAACTCTGTGCAGTGTGAACATGTGGAGGACGAGGGGGAGTCCAGGTCTGTCTTCTTCATCACCGTCATCATGATCAACCCTGTTATCCATGATTCATTCATGTTGCTGTATTGGTCCCCTGCTGCCCAACTGCTAGAGCATGGCATTCACACCACCAGGGTTGGGGGTTTGAGGAAGTCTATGCTAAGAATGTATACAGTAAAGATGTTTTTTCCGTGTAAATTATTATTTTATAATGCATGCAAAACTAGTGAGAGACTGGAAATACTAATTTCAGACTGGAAGTACGACTAATAATAGTATAATATATATACAGTAATATAATATAATAATACATTTTATTTATGGAGCGCTTTTCAAGATACTCAGACACTTTACAAAAAATGATAAAAAAAAAAAACAATGTACAGAGAAATGTACATTACAGCCCACGATCAAAGACCTCACCAGATTCAAACCGAATAAAGACAATAACGCTGTAGTACTGTGGTGCGTGCGTGTGTGTGTGGTCTCTCAGGTACCGCATCACGGACATCATCGGCAAGGAGGAGGGTCTGGGCGTGGAGAACCTGAAGGGCTCCGGGATGATCGCTGGGGAGTCGTCTCTGGCCTACGAAAAGATCATCACCATGAACCTGGTGAGGGCTCCGCTCATGCCCAACTTTATTGATACAACCTACACACACAACACACATTCATTCGCCATGAGGCCAGGCTCTGTTTTTATTATTTTACACTTTTATTCACACACTTATTCAACCACCGTACGCACACACACACACGCACGCACACACGCTCATTCACCCTCTCATCCGCTCATCCCTGATCACCTTTTGTCTCTCTCTCTCTCTCTCGCACGCTCTCTCTCTCTCTCCCTCTCCCCCCCCCCAAAAGGTTACGTGCCGGGCGATCGGTATCGGGGCGTACCTGGTGCGTCTGGGACAGAGGACCATCCAAGTAGACAACTCCCACATCATCCTCACTGGAGCCGGGGCACTCAACAAGGTACAAACACACTGACTCACTCCCTCACTCACTCACTGAGAACAGAATCACAATAGATCCCCCAGTAATGAAGGGTTTTCAGCAGAGTTGAATAGCTTGGTATTGTAAAGCGGTGTAGATGGTGCAGAGATCCGGGACGTACTTCTTCACACTGAAACTGCGTGTGCGTTTTTTTGATTATTGGCGTGTTGACTTGAAAACACTGGCCTTTCAGAGATAAACCACCGCATTGCAACCTTGGAGCTTAAACGGATCGCCAGGCTTAGGAAAGTCTTGACGGTACGAGTGGGAACTGTCAAGGGCCGACCTCTCGGCGTGGAAATGCTATGCAGAGCAGATCACTATGGCGTATGCATAATTCAAGAACGGTCTAAATCGCATAGCCGATCGTCTCAACAGTCAAACTCCATGCTAAACACTTTGGTTGATTTGTTCCGGAAGAGGACAACGGTTGCTTTGACGACGGTTATTTCACCGCTTGGTTTGTTGTTGCGCGTGGAGCATAACAACGGAACCCGAAGCGCTGTTGTCGCGCGCTCACCGCGAGCTAACAAACACGGGCGCAGAGATGAAGCGTCTAAATCAAAGGAAATGGGATTTCTAATGGGGAACACATTTCACATCACATCATGGCAGCTTGTTCCAGTTGGGCAGTCACCCTCCCCCCGCCCCACCCCCCCGAGACCCCTCCCCTCCCTGACTGGCTACCTGCCTGTCTGTCTCTCTTCTCGCCTCTCTTCCGTCTGTCTGTCTGTCTGCCTTTTTGTCTGGCCGCCTGCCTGTTGGCTTGCCAGCCTGCCTGTTTTGTCTGCCTGTCTCTCTCACTCGCTCTCTCGCTCTCTCTCACTCTCTCGCTCTCTCTCTCTCTCTCTCTCTCTCTCATTTCTGCCCGTCTCTCCCTCCCAGCCTGTGTGCCTGTCTCCCATCTGCCTGTCTCTCTCTCCCAGCCTGTGTGCGTGGCTGTCACTCAGCCTGTTATAATTGAAAGAGAGCAGGGAGTTGTTATTTGCATAGAAATAGCTTGGAGAGCCCCGAGGCTGCAGCCTCCTGCACCCATATCATTTGTTCCTAATCAAAATGAAAGTTTTGCTGAAACAGATTGTTTTTGTCTGGAGGTGTGTGTGTGTGTGTGTGTCGTGGTGCGCGTGTGGGAGATTGGTGTGCGTGCCGCATATGGGGTCTTGTGCAAGTTGTCTGTGTGCCATGTGGCTGTGTGTGGTGCATAGCGTGGAGATCGGGGTGAGTGAAGCATGTTGAGTGCGGTCACCGTCAGGTGCGGTGTAGTGTGGCTGGCATGCCAATGTGTCCTGGTGCATGCGTGTGCGTGGGATGTGGTGTGTTCATTTAACCATTCTCTCTCCTCTCTCTCTCTCTCTCATCTCTCTCTTCTCTCTCTCTCTCTCTCTCTCTCATCTCTCTCTCTCTTCTCTCTCTCTTCTCTAATCTCTCTCTTCTCTCTCTCTCTCTCTCTCCTCTCTCTCTCTCTCCTCTCTCTCTCTCTCCTCTCTCTCCTCTCCTCTCTCTCTCCCCTCCTTCCTCCATTTACTCATCAGTCCATTAACGCGACTCCTCTCCAACTTACGTGACAAATTTGCGACATGACAAAACATGCAAATAGATCAATGATGACATATCCATTTGCAGGTTTTTTTCCTCCTCTCCTTTGTATAAAACTCCAGTGCTTTTTAAGTCGACTCCCCCATGAGAGGTCTATGAGGAGAACAGCAACTCTGTGATAGCCAATCACAAGCTTCCTGTGGGCTGTAAATGAGATTTTAAAGTGTTGTTTTGGTGGCTGCAGTCACACAGGCTCAAGTATAAACATGCATGATGGCGGGAAACGCACACATCTTTATTCGTAAAGTCGCTCTGTCCAACAAGATCCTCAACCGTTTAAACCTAAAGACTAAAGCAATGGAAACGAGGCTGCCGTGCTCTCTGAGATTTGTTCCTTTCGCATCTGGAACGTTCTCAGTGAGCTGTTACGTCCTGAGACACACACCTACACACACACACACACACACACACACACACACACCTTACACATATAAAAAGGCAGTAGCTTTGACTGGCACTTAAAGAAGACATGTTATACCACCAAGTTTGCGAGCGTGATTAGCCATTCCAAGCAAGTTTCAAAAAACGGTTCTCCACCTAGAAGTATGCTGGATAGATCAGCCTACCAGCCTACCCAGTGGACTGTAGAAACTGGTAGGCTGATCTATCCACCATACATCTGGGTGGACACTCCCACTTGTGATGTCACGTGGGGCCATTCCAAGCAGTTTTTGAAACCGCTTGGAATGGCTAATCACGCTCACACCTGGTGGTATAATAGGAGTCCTTTAACATTACATCCATTGGGGACATTTCTAAACGTATCGTATTGAATTGCGAATTCTAGTCTCCTGGGCAGGTACGCACCACTAGACATGGGGTACCGGCAATCGCGTCTTAAGTTCCCTACATCACATCTCTAATTCAGAGCGTGAATATCTGTGGAATATCCCATATCTTCAACACTGCATACACTTCCTACTGAGATGTGTGTGTTTCTTCAATACACTACCACAGCGGCGCTATGCTGCTGTACATTTCACTTTTTCATTCGTCATGATGGGAAAACGTGTCAAACGCGTGGCGGGGGACACCGCCTCCCTTTGTCGGCCACTAAACGTTGGAGAACAAACCTATCTTATACAGTCGCTCAACAATGCATGACTGCGCAACGGGTAAACGCATGACTACTGGAATGGCGGCAGAGTGTAGGTGCCGCTTGTTATGTGCGTACGCGAGCGGGATATCGAGGGGTGGTGTGTCGGCTGATCTGAGCAGGTACCGGTGTTAACAGGAGATTAAAGTCACTATCTAGCATGCTTCGTGACCTGGGAAAGCGGCGGACGTAGACAGGGTCTCAGCTGCGAGTCTGTAGATTGATGTCTCCACGCGGACACGGCGGGCACTCCTACTGCGACTGAGTCATTCTCCGTACATTGGCGCATGGCTGGCGATTACAGCTTCGGCGGTCGACGGACTGTGCACCGACTGTTGCTGCTGTACATTTCACTTTCAGTTTTGATGTCGAAGTTCCTGCCGTTCATTCGTCATGATGGGAAAACGTGTCAAACGCGTGGCGGGGGACACCGCCTCCCTTTGTCGGCCACTAAACGTTGGAGAACAAACCTATCTTATACAGTCGCTCAACAATGCATGACTGCGCAACGGGTAAACGCATGACTACTGGAATGGTAAAAAACGAAGAATTGAAAATCAATATGCCGTGGTCAATGTTGATATTGTGGCGGCCACAAATACATCGAACACTGTACCTAAACATGCACGCAGGCTTGCACAACGACATACAAGCACGCATGCACGCACACACACACACACACACACACACACACACACACACACACACACACACACACACACACACACACACACACACACACACACACACACACACACACACACACACACACACCTGGGGGTGGGGTGGGCTACACTACCAGCAGGTAGTGTAGCCCACCGCCTCCTTGTTAGCTCATCCTGATGCAGAATGCTAATGATGGGCGGTGGGGGAGGGGAGTTGTAGGAGCTGGGGGGCGGGGAGGGGGGGGGGTTGCATAGGTAGATGAGCGGAGGTAGGGGTGGGGTCGGGGAGCTAGAGGAGGAGATGACGAGGATTTAGGCGGACGTGGACCACTGTGTGTGTGTGTTGGTGTGCGTCTGGGAAACTCGGTGGGGGGGGAGGGAGGAAGTGTGGTGTGTGCAATGCGCTGCTGCGTATGTGTATGTGTGGTGTATCAAGGTGAGTTGCAGTCCTCCCCCCGTCGCGCCGGCTGACGGGTCCTGACAGCTTTTAGCGGGCGCTCTGCAGATTTGATGGCGCGAGCCGCCGGCTGTTAGCAGTTGATAAAGAAATGTAAATAGGATGCTCGAGGGAGGAGAGAGGAAGGAGAGAGCACCGCTCCGGCCCGCGCCCCCGCGACCTCTGCGCTTGCTCTCGCTCTGTCTCTCGCTCTCTCTCGCTCTGTCTCTCGCTCTCTGTCTGTCTCTCGCTCTTTGTCTGTCTCTCGCTCTCTGTCTCTCGCTCTGTCGTCTCTCGCTCTGTTTGTCTCTCTCGCTCTGTCTCTCGCTCTCTGTCTCTGTCTCTCGCTCTTTGTCTGTGTCTCTCGCTCTGTCTGTCTCTCGCTCTGTCTGTCTGTCTCTCGCTCTGTCTGTGTCTGTCGATCTGTCTCACTCTGTCTCACTCTTGCTCTCTTGTTCTGTCTCACTCTCTCTTTGTCTCTTTATCTCTGTCGGTCTCTCTCTTTCTCACTCTCTCTCGTCTCTGTCGCTCTCACTTGTTCTGTCTCACTTTCTGTCTCTCTCTTGCTCCATCTCTCCCTCACTCTCTCTCGCTCTCTCACTCTCTCTCGCTCTCGCTCTCTCTTGCTCTCTCACTCTTTCGCTCATTCATTCTCTCATTTTGTCTGACTTGCTCGACTTCTCTCTCTCTATCTCTATGCATCTCACTCACTCATTCACACATCCAGCCACAAACTCAGTCACACATTTTCACTTATTTTGTTTATCATCCACACAATTTCACTGTCTCTCTCTCTCTCTCTCTGTCTCTCTGTCTCTCTGTCTGTCTGTCTGTCTGTCTGTCTGTTGTTGTACCCCCTTGTCTGTTTATGTGTGTTTGAGACAGAGCAGAGTTGGTTTATAGCTCGTCAGCTAGCTAGCGAGCTGCTTTATAGCTTGCTAGCTCACAGAGGCAGTTCACACACCAGGAGTTGTGGAGGTGTCCCATCGCTGTTCGTAATTCACCCAGTGTCACTGTGTGTGTGTGTGCTCAAGCAAGAAGCAAATGGATGTGTTGCTGTAAAATAGTGGATGTGTGCAGTGCAGGTAATTTGTGGTTTGGCCAGGATGTTGTGTGTGTGTTTTAAATGAAGCACATTGTCCTGGTCTGTGCTTAGGTGTGCTGTTTTTATCATGGTAGGTCGGGCAGGTCTTTTATTTGAAATGCTCTGTATGCATTTTATTATTATAAATGTAATTCTGGTCGTTTTGGTTGTGCTTTAGGCACTAGGAAGGTCAACAATATATTATATATTTATTGTATCTTCTGTCATATAATCATTTGTTCGACCCCAGGTGCTGGGCCGGGAGGTGTACATTATCTTATGTTATGTTACGTTATGTGATGTTATATAACATGCGTGTTCCAGGTGCTGGGCCGGGAGGTGTACATTATGTTACGTTATGTGATGTTATATAACATGCATGTTCCAGGTGCTGGGTCGGGAGGTGTACATTATGTTACGTTATGTGGATTGTTATATAACATGTGTGTTCCAGGTGCTGGGTCGGGAGGTGGACATTATGTTACGTTATGTGGATGTTATACTACATGCAGTTCCAGGTGCTAGGGCCGGGAGGTGTAATTATTGTTACGTTATTGTTGATGTTATATAACCATGCATGGTTCCAGGTGCTGGGCCGGGAGGTGTACATTATGTTACGTTATGTGATGTTATATAACGTGTGTGCTCCAGGTGCTGGGCCGGGAGGTGTACATTATGTTACGTTATGTGATGTTATATAACGTGTGCTCCAGGTGCTGGGTCGGGAGGTGTACATTATGTTACGTTATGTGATGTTATATTTACATTTACATTTAGGGCATTTGGCAGACGCTTTTATCCAAAGCGACTTACAAAGAGTACATTTGTTGAAGGAGAGGCAGCAATATATCACTGTGGTACCTGAAGATAAGAATAGAGCTGTTTTCGAGCATTCCTATTTACGAGACGAATAGAACGAGTTTCATAATTGCCAAGTTGCCTGCATAAGTAGCTGGGCAGGCGTGCAAATGTAAGCATGATACAATATCTGAGAACGAACAACAATGCTAAGTGCCATTAATAAGTGTTAAGACATATAAACACGCAGGTTAGTTGCTGGGGGGGGGGTTTATGTAGAGTCAGGTGAACTCTGAACAGGTGGGTCTTGAGTCTCTTGTTAAGGAGGGGGGTTTATGTAGAGTCCAGGTGAACTCTGACAGGTGGGTCTTGAGTCTCTTGTTAAGGAGGGGGGTTATGTAGAGTCAGGTGAACTCTGAACAGGTGGGTCTTGAGTCTCTTGCGGAAGCTGGCGGAGGCGACTCCGGCTGTCTCTGAACATGAGCCGGGAGCCTCATTCCACCACTGCGGAAGCCCAGAAACCGTGAAGAGATGGGACTTGGCAGAGCGGATGTTGGCTGTATTTTAGTGAAGGCGGGTACCCAGTCGTTTGGCGAAAGTTGACCGAGCGGAAGTGCTCGGGCCGGGGCGGTCAAGGGTCGGAACTAATTTGGAGGTAAGGTAGGGGCGGTCGGTTGACAGCCATGAAAGTCAGTACCAGTGTTTGAATCGAATCGCGACGCGATTACCGTGGAGCGCAAGTGGAGGTTAGCGGAAGAGGGGGGTTACATGGGAAGAATTTAGGTAGGTTGACACGAGGCTATGCTTGCTGCGTTCTGGATGCGTTGTAAGGGCTTTGATTGTTGGTCCAGCCAGGAGAGAGTTGCAGTAGTCGAGACGGTGATAACGAGCGCTTGGACCAGGATCTGCGCTGCTTCACGTGTGAGGAAGGGCCGGATCTTGCGGATGTTGTAGAGAGCAATTCTACAAGATCGGGCCACAGAGGTAATGTTGGCGTTGCAGGACAGCTGGTCATCCAATACCACGCCAAGGTTCCTTGCCGTGGCTGCAGGGGAGACTTCGATGTCCTCGATGGTGACAAGTAGGTCCATCTGAGGGCAGTCTTTCCCCGGTATGAAGAGAAGCTCAGTCTTGTCGAGGTTGAGCTTCAGGTGGTTGGCGGTCGTCCATCTGCTGATGTCGGCCAGGCATTTTGAGATGCGTGTTGCGATGTGGGTGTCTCATGTGCTCCAGGTGCTGGGCCGGGAGGTGTACATTATGTTACGTTATGTGATGTTATATAACATGTGTGTTCCAGGTGCTGGGCCGGGAGGTGTACATTATGTTACGTTATGTGATGTTATATAACATGTGTGTTCCAGGTGCTGGGCCGGGAGGTGTACATTATGTTACGTTATGTGATGTTATATAACATGTGTGTTCCAGGTGCTGGGCCGGGAGGTGTACATTATGTTACGTTATGTGATGTTATGTGATGTTATAAACATGTGTGCTCAGGTGCTGGGCCGGGAGGTACATTATTTTCTACTTATTGTTGATGTTATATAACATGTGTGCTCCAGGTGCTGGGCCGGGAGGTGTACATTATGTTACGTTATGTGATGTTATATAACATGTGTGCTCCAGGTGCTGGGCCGGGAGGTGTACACGTCCAACAACCAGCTGGGCGGGATCCAGATCATGCACAACAACGGCGTGACCCACAACACCGTGTGTGACGACTTCGAGGGCGTCTTCACCCTCCTGCAATGGCTGTCCTACATGCCCAAGGTGAACCATCACAGAACATACATGTTATCATGTAGCAGTCCAGTTTACATTCATGCAAGGAAATGTAGAATTGAAATGATGACTCCACTCATATTAATATATCAGCACTAATGTACAGTATATTGTAGATATGGAATTACTATGAATTCCGATATGTTTTTTATTAAATATCCATGTACAGTTGCTTTTGTATTTGTTGCATTCTGTTTATTTATCTCCTTTTGATTCAACATATCAGAAATTCAACTCCTTGTATTCTCCTTCATTCTCTCCTAAGCCTTGCACTAACTTGCGTGTGTTTGTACATCTTTATTATTATTAATAGTACATCGTTTAGCATGTTGTATGTTCTTAGATGTTTGTAATGCACTCAGAATGGCACTTCTGCTCTGATCCCAGCTATTATGCAGGCAACCTAGCAATTATGAAACTCGTTCTAGCCTCAAGTTGCTTTGGATAAAAGCGTCTGCCAAATGCCCTAAATGTAAATGTGAATGTTGTACGTGTACACTTTCCTGGCAATAAAACTCATTGTGATTCATATGCTGTCTCTGTCCAGTGTAACGCCAGTCCGGGGCCCATCCTGAAGGCCAAGGACCCCGTCGACCGCCTGATCGACTTCATCCCCACCAAGGCTCCGTACGACCCGCGCTGGATGCTGGGCGGTCGCCCGAGCCCGAGTAGGAGCTTCTCCTCCTCTATCAAAAAAGCATTTTTTTTCTCCAATGTACCCTCTAGTGACATCACAAATGGGAGTGACCACCCACCCCCCCAGATGCATGATGGGATAGATCAGCCTTCCCAGTTGGTACAGTCCACTCACTGGGCAGGCTGGTAGGTGGATCTATCCAATCGGGGTGGACACTCCCACTCTTAGGGTTGATCATTTGTATAAATGGTTAATCAACATCACACCTGGTGGTAAAGTAGGGGCCGTCCCAATTGAATATTCATGGTCTGCTGCACGCAGTTCATCATGTCTTGAGCAACCTCATGATCTACTAGAACGGCCATCGCTACGTCTTCATTTGACTTCTTTTTATCTGCACCTGCTCCACTCCGTGTCTCTCTCCATGTTAGCCGTCTGTCGGAGCCCCGTGACCAGCTCCCTCCCTCCCTCCCTCCCTCCCTCCCAGGCCAGTCGTACGCTAACGGCTAATTCACTGCTCAAAGCAGGCAATCCATTAGCGAGGGCCCGCAGTTCCTTATTTGTACAAACACCAACCCCGCCCACCGCCCCGCCCCCCCCGAGATACATGGCCCAGATCACCATATCTCTGCCACGGAGAGGGCCGGTGTGTTTGACACTGCCGGTCAGCGCCTGCCGGATTACATATCAACGTGATTACAGTCGGCAGCAGGAACCCAGAGATGGGGACGCGGCATCGGGGGTGGGAGGAGGAGGGGATGAGCGTGTTGGGCTAGTTATGGGGAGGGGCACTTTTAATTGAACGCTAACCTGGCAAACTCTGCTGGTTTCTCACGGCTCCACGGTTGCCTGCGCCTGGGTTGGGGGGGGGGAGGGGGTGGAGTGCTGAGCTAGCTTCTTCAACACAGTCATCCGTCATGGTCTCAGCGCTACGTACGTTCCAGGTGGAGGAATTCACCAGGAGATGATGATGGTGATGATAAACACAGTGATATGGAAAGATACAAATACAGATTGTGAAGATGGGTGGGATCAGAATGAACTGGGAATAGTGCAGTGGTCAGGGTGTTTGTCTCTCAGCAAAAAGGTTCTGGGTTCGATCCCTCATGTACACAGCCTGACCTGTAGGCATCCTCGAGCTAGATTATCCCTAACCCCCCTACCCTAATGACCTGTATCTGAGTTCACTGTGGAACACCTTGGCTAAGGGTTTCTGCTAAATGACTAAATAGCAATAAATGGTAACTCTTGTTGTTATTGCTTCCTCCCCCTCCTCCTCCTCCTCCTCTAGCACCCAAGGGTTCCTGGCAGAGTGGGTTCTTCGACCACGGCTCCTTCATGGAGATCATGCAGCCCTGGGCCCAGAGTGTGGTGGTGGGCAGAGCTCGGTAGGTGGCATGTTTTTGAGTGTGTCTGTGTGTCTGTCTCATTGGAGGTCTGCAATGTAGGTGTTGACTGATATATACTGTATATCTTTTTTTTGGTAAATAAAGGTTGGGTGGAATCCCTACCGGAGTGGTTGCCGTGGAGACCAGGTGTGTGGAGTTATCCATCCCAGCTGATCCGGCCAACCTGGACTCTGAGGCCAAGGTAAAGATTGCGTAACTGTGGATGTGCACAAACACATATGCATCCATACACACACTTCACTGGTTCTGTTTGGGTATTGAGTTTTTGTATTGATTGATGTATGTATTGATTCATTTTGGATCCAGAAGTTTGACAATACTATCGCTAAACTTCTGCAGGGTTTTCAGGTAGTTTCCAGTAGAGACCTGTTACATGTAACGCACTTCTACAGACCCCCGCCCCCAGCAACATGATTGGTTTTTTGAAGCGAGAAAGTGAAACGCCCCCATTCACCCAGATTTGAGCTAGTCTGCCATGAGACTTTAGATATTAATCTCGAGTTTTGATTAATATTGAAAGTCTGATTTGTGAGACTAGGTATTGCTTGATTCTGCCTCGTGTCTTGATGGGGTATTGATTTTATATTGATTAATGTGCGATCGGGTATTGATCGATGTCTGATTGTGCCTATTGACTATGTATTGATCTCCCTCTTGCAGATCATTCAGCAGGCGGGCCAGGTGTGGTTCCCAGACTCTGCGTTCAAGACGGCCCAGGCCATCAAGGACCTGAACCGGGAGGGCCTGCCCCTCATCGTGTTCGCCAACTGGAGGGGCTTCTCCGGGGGCATGAAAGGTACGCCTGGAGCCATCATACCCTGGTTCTATACCTGGTTCATAACCTGGAGCCATCATAACGTCGTTCTATACCTGGTTCATAACCGGGCATCATCATAACGTCGTTCTAATACCTGCGTCATAATGGCATCATCAATACCCTGGTTCACTGTCTGGTACATAATCTGTGTATTGCTGTGTAGGTCAAATGTAGTTGTGTGTAAATGAATTTGACTTGTGTGTGTCAGATTTAAAAAGAAATGTTTGCGTGCGTGTGTATGTCATTGATCTCCACGCCCTCTGGCCTGCAGACATGTACGACCAGGTGCTGAAGTTTGGGGCCTACATCGTGGACGGGCTGCGGGAGTACCGGCAGCCCGTGCTGGTGTACATCCCCCCGCAGGCCGAGCTGCGCGGGGGGTCCTGGGTGGTCATTCGACCCCACCATCAACCCCCGGCACATGGAAATGTACGCCGACAAGGACAGCCGGTGAGACCCCACAGCGTGACCACGAACCACCACACACACACACACACACACACACACACACACACACACACACACAACACACACTAACACAGGGTCAGGGATTTTAATTTCATTGTTGGTTGGTTGCTGTTGTTTTGGGTTGTGGATGTTTCTGGGTATGGTTGTTTTTGGGTGTGGTTGTTTGTTTTAGTTAGTTGTTGCTTTGGTTTCCATTCTTGGTTTTAGTTTTTAGTTTTAGTTTTGATTTGGTTGTTGTTCGGTTGTATTGTGTATAAGTTAAGGTGGTACTTTATTAATCCCAGACGGTGTCAGAACATAAAGTACAAGTACAGGACAGTAGTAGAAATGCAACAATTGAACAACATTTACAAAAAATACATTTTGAACCAAATGTGGTTGACTTTTGTGGCTGTAGTTTTCTAGTTCGCAACAAACGTTTCGGTTGTTGTGGTTTTCTGATTCTTTGCCCTGTTATTGCTTACGACCTCCTTATTCTCCTCCTCCTCCTCATCCCTCCCCCCCCCAGGGGCGGCGTGCTGGAGCCCGAGGGCACGGTGGAGATCAAGTTCCGGAGGAAAGACCTGGTGAAGACCATGAGGCGGGTGGACCCGGTGTACACGGGCCTGTCAGAGAGACTGGGTCAGACACAGCGCCTTCTCTCACTCCCCTGCTCCCTTCCTCTCCTCTCTCTCTCTACAATATCTATATAAAATATCTATTGAAGAAAATCTAAAGCTAGATAGATATAGATATATGTCTATATAACTAGATAGATATAGATATATATCTACATAGATATATATAGATATATATAATAAAATTAAATGACAAACAAAAATGTACAAGGTATTTCCCTTTTTTTTTTTCGGTCATAAGTTCTTAAAAAGTGAGAACATAAAGTAGGACCTCCACCTCTGTGCTCTGTCATCTCTCCGTCAGTGGAGGGGAGGGAGGGAGGGGTGGGGGCACTTGTTTTTATCTCAGGTTGACGGTGTCATCCTCACTGCTCTGGGGGGGTGGGGGGGTGTGGAGGTGTCAATCACAGCCTCTGATCAATCCACAGCCTGCCCTCATCCTCCAGCCCTCCCCCAGGCCCTCTCCTCCACCTCTCCTCTCCTCTCGCCTTCCCTCGTATCGATTTCTCCTCTGGGCTCATCGGAGGTGGGGGGCGTGTTGGTGGGGGTGGGGGGGGGCACTCTCAGCCTGGGTGGAGTTGGAGGTGTGGGTGGTGGGTGGTGCGGGGGGTGGATTGACAGAAATCACTCTTTTGCTGACATGGCCCGGTGTTTTTAGACAGCGCCACTTTATTGTGTGTGTGTGTGTGTGTGTGTGTGTGTGTGTGTGTGTGTGTGTGTGTGTGTGTGGGTGTGTGTGTGTGTGTGTGTGTGTGTGTGTGTGTGTGTGTGTGTGTGTGTGTGTGTGTGTGTGTGTGTGTGTGCGTACGTGCGGCAGTTAGTGAGAGGCTATTCGGCGGGTAGCCCGTCAATGGGGTCGTAGGACTGGAGTGGGGGGACGGGGGGGCGGCGGGGGGCGGGTGGGGGGTGCCCGAGTTGACTCATCACTCAATTTACTATTCAATCATTTAGCAGACCGCTCTCATCCAGCGCTCGTTAGAAGGGAACCTTTTTTTAGATGCATGTCGTTAAGGAGGGCAGGTGGTCTTGCTCAGGGATGCCACGCCCACAGGTGGACTACAGGGGAACAACCCCGACCTCTCTGCTAGGGGAGGATTAGGCCTCGCTTAACGGCCAGCCCCCTTAATCCCGGCCCTCCAATGACTCTCCACACACAGAGCTGTGGTGATGTGATATCCATGCGAGCCGTGTATTACATTTACATTTAGACACTTGCCACTTAGATCCCAAGCGACTTCAAAGCATACGATCAAAATTAGTGCTGTACGATGAAATAAACACCGGCATGTGTACATTCATAATAATAATAATAACACCACAAATACTAATAATACCTTTTATTTGTTGGCACCTTTCAGGACACTCAAGGTATTTATTGTACAGTAAGAATTTACAATAGCTAAAATCGCTTAAATTCAAGTTAGAAGAATAGAATAGAATAGAACTTTATTTATCCCGAAGGAAATTATTGTGCCAGGTTACATAGCGATACAGTATAAAAACAGAATTATGAAAAATAAAATACTAAAGGTATTATAAAGCGTATTAAAGGTTTGTAGGTATGTAGGAATCAATGCATTTTGATCTCCGTGGGTTGAGACAATAACAATCAGAAACTAATGTTAGTTGTAATCATAATTAAACATTGTACACATTTAAAAATAGGGTTAGGGTTAGGGTTAGGGTATATTTTTTTTTAATTATCCACGCTTACATGTCACCTCGTTCCTTTTTCCCGTGAAAACCGACCCGACTCAAATATAAGAGAAATCACCCAAAAGCTGTTCTACCAACAGAGAGACCCAAGGGTTCCTGGCAGAGTGGGTTCTTCGACCACGGCTCCTTCATGGAGATCATGCAGCCCTGGCCCAGAGTGTGGTGGTGGGCAGAGCTCGGTAGGTGGCATGTTTTTGAGTGTGTCTGTGTGTCTGTCTCATTGGAGAGTCTGCAATGTAGGTGTTGACTGATATATACTGTATATCTTTTTTTTGGTAAATAAAGGTTGGGTGGAATCCCTACCGAGTGGTTTGCCGTGGAGACCAGGTGTGTGGAGGTTATCCATCCCAGCTGATCCGGCCCAACCTGGACTCTGAGGCCAAGGTAAAGATTGCGTAACTGTGGATGTGCCACAAACACATATGCATCCATACACACACACACACACACTTCACTGGTTCTGTTTGGGTATTGAGTTTTTGTATTGATTGATGTATGTATTGATTCATTTTGGATCCAGAAGTTTGACAATACTATCGCTAAACTTCTGCAGGGTTTTCAGGTAGTTTCCAGTAGAGACCTGTTACATTAACGCACTTCTACAGACCCCCGCCCCAGCAACATGATTGGTTTTTGAAGCGAGGAAAGTGAAACGCCCCCATTCACCCAGCATTTGAGCTAGTCTGCCATGAGACTTTAGATATTAATCTCGAGTTTTGATTAATATTGAAAGTCTGATTGTGATGAGACTAGGTATTGCTCGAATTCTGCCTCGTGTCTTGATGCGGTATTGATTTTATATTGATTAATGTGCGATCGGGTATTGATCGATGTCTGATTGTGCCTATTGACTATGTATTGATCTCCCTCTTGCAGATCATTCAGCAGGCGGGCCAGGTGTGGTTCCCAGACTCTGCGTTCAAGACGGCCCAGGCCATCAAGGACCTGAACCGGGAGGGCCTGCCCCTCATCGTGTTCGCCAACTGGAGGGGCTTCTCCGGGGGCATGAAAGGTACGCCTGGAGCCATCATACCCTGGTTCTATACCTGGTTCATAACCTGGAGCCATCATACCCTGGTTCTATACCTGGTTCATAACCTGGAGCCATCATAACGTCGTTCTATACCTGGTTCATAACCTGGCATCATCATACCCTGGTTCACTGTCTGGTACATAATCTGTGTATTGCTGTGTAGGTCAAATGTAGTTGTGTGTAAATGAATTTGACTTGTGTGTGTCAGATTTAAAAAGAAATGTTTGCGTGCGTGTGTATGTCATTGATCTCCACGCCCTCTGGCCTGCAGACATGTACGACCAGGTGCTGAAGTTTGGGGCCTACATCGTGGACGGGCTGCGGGAGTACCGGCAGCCCGTGCTGGTGTACATCCCCCCGCAGGCCGAGCTGCGCGGGGGGTCCTGGGTGGTCATCGACCCCACCATCAACCCCCGGCACATGGAAATGTACGCCGACAAGGACAGCCGGTGAGACCCCACGGCGTGACCACGAACCACCACACACACACACACACACACACACACACACACACACACACACACATACACACAGGGTCAGGGATTTTAATTTCATTGTTGGTTGGTTGCTGTTGTTTTGGGTTGTGGATGTTTCTGGGTATGGTTGTTTTTGGGTGTGGTTGTTTGTTTTAGTTAGTTGTTGCTTTGGTTTCCATTCTTGGTTTTAGTTTTTAGTTTTAGTTTTGATTTGGTTGTTGTTCGGTTGTATTGTGTATAAGTTAAGGTGGTACTTTATTAATCCCAGACGGTGTCAGAACATAAAGTACAAGTACAGGACAGTAGTAGAAATGCAACAATTGAACAACATTTACAAAAAATACATTTGAACCAAATGTGGTTGACTTTTGTGGCTGTAGTTTTCTAGTTCGCAACAATCGTTTCGGTTGTTGTGGTTTACTGATTCTTTGCCCTGTTATTGCTTACGACCTCCTCCTCCTCCTCGTCCTCGTCCTCCTCCTCCCCCCCCCAGGGGCGGCGTGCTGGAGCCCGAGGGCACGGTGGAGATCAAGTTCCGGAGGAAAGACCTGGTGAAGACCATGAGGCGGGTGGACCCGGTGTACACGGGCCTGTCAGAGAGACTGGGTCAGACACAGCGCCTTCTCTCACTCCCCTGCTCCCTTCCTCTCACTCTCTCTCTCTACAATATCTATATAAATATCTATTGAAGAAAATCTAAAGCTAGATAGATATAGATATATGTCTATATAACTAGATAGATATAGATATATATCTACATAGATATATATAGATATATATAATAAAATTAAATGACAAACAAAAATGTACAAGGTATTTCCCTTTTTTTTCAGTCATAAGTTCTTAAAAAGTGGGAACATAAAGTAGGACCTCCACCTCTGTCCTCTGTCATCTCTCCGTCAGTGGAGGGGAGGGAGGGAGGGGTGGGGGCACTTGTTTTTATCTCAGGTTGACGGTGTCATCCTCACTGCTCTGGGGGGTGGGGGGTGTGGAGGTGTCAATCACAGCCTCTGATCAATCCACAGCCTGCCCTCATCCTCCAGCCCTCCCCCAGGCCCTCTCCTCCACCTCTCCTCTCCTCTCGCCTTCCCTCGTATCGATTTCTCCTCTGGGCTCATCGGAGGTGGGGGCGTGTTGGTGGGGGTGGGGGGGGGGGGGGGGCACTCTCAGCCTGGGTGGAGTTGGAGGTGTGGGTGGTGCGGGGGGTGGATTGACAGAAATCACTCTTTTGCTGACAGTGGCCCGGTGTTTTAGACAGCGCCACTTTATTGTGTGTGTATACGTGTGTGTGTGTGTGTGTGTGTGTGTGTGTACATACGTGCGGCAGTTAGTGAGAGGCTATTCGTGGGTAGCCCGTCAATGGGTCGTAGGACTGGAGTGGGGGGGCGGGGGGCGGTGGGGGGTGCCGGTTGACTCAATCACTCAATTTACTATTCAATCATTTAGCAGACGCTCTCATCCAGCGCTCGTTAGAAGGGAACCTTTTTTAGATGCATGTCGTTAAGGAGCAGGTGGTCTTGCTCAGGGATGCCACGCCCACAGGTGGACTACAGGGGACACCCCGACCTCTCTGCTAGGGGAGGATTAGGCCTCGCTTAACGGCCAGCCCCCTTAATCCCGGCCCTCCAATGACTCTCCACACACAGAGCTGTTGTGATGTGATATCCATGCGAGCCGTGTATTACATTTACATTTAGACACTTGCCACTTAGATCCCAAGCGACTTCAAAGCATACGATCAAAATTAGTGCTGTACGATGAAATAAACACCGGCATGTGTACATTCATAATAATAATAATAATAATAACACACAAATACTAATAATACCTTTTATTTGTTGGCACCTTTCAGGACACTCAAGGTATTATTGTACAGTAAGAATTTACAATAGCTAAAATCGCTTAAATTCAAGTTAGAAGAATAGAATAGAATAGAACTTTTTTTATCCCGAAGGAAATTGTTGTGCCAGGTTACATAGCGATACAGTATAAAAACTACTAAAATAAACTACTAAAGGTATTATAAAGCGTATTAAAGGTTTGTAGGTATGTAGGAATCAATGCATTTTGATCTCCGTGGGTTGAGACAATAACAATCAGAAACTAATGTTAGTTGTAATCATAATTAAACATTGTACACATTTAAAAATAGGGTTAGGGTTAGGGTTAGGGTATATTTTTTTTTAATTATCCACGCTTACATGTCACCTCGTTCCTTTTTCCCGTGAAAACCGACCCGACTCAAATATAAGAGAAATCAACCCAAAAGCTGTTCTACGCAACACAGAGAGTCGGGGAAGCTCTCATGTTTTAATTTCAACCACAACCTGCTCACAAACTGGCAATTTAAAGTGATTTGTGCTGTAAAATCCTACATGTAGTCCCTGAACGGATTCATTATTCTTACATACAGGACCTTTAAAATTATTATGTCTATACCTACTCTTATCAACAGTTTGTTCAACACTAAAGTAAGTGTTTTGGGGTTGTCTCACTCTCAGACTCTCTCTCACCAGGCACCCCAGAGCTGAACCCGGCCGAGCGCAAGGAGCTGGAGACCAAGTTGAAGGAACGGGAGGAGTTCCTGCTGCCCATCTACCACCAGGTGGCGGTGCAGTTCGCCGACCTCCACGACACGCCGGGACGCATGCAGGAGAAGGGCGTCATCACGGTGAGATGGAGGGCCGAGGCTGGATGCCACTTCCTGTCTTTTGGACGTGGCGCCATGGTTTGAGGTGGTCAGAATGCCGTTTCCATAGCAGTTTTATTTACAGTGTTTACATTTCTTTGGAAAACAATTAAGCCTATTGTCGTTTTTTGTCTTTTGTTTTAAGTTGGACGGCATGTCAAATATTCCAACCACGAATAATATCGCTAACATCACATTTTAATATTTAGTTGCTTTAGCAACACTTACGCAAAGCAACTTACAGTATTTATAAATTTTTTAAGCAGGTAGATGTCAGGCATCTTGACTGGGTTTCAAACCCAGCACCTTCTGCTGGGAGTTGAACCCTAACCACTAGTCTATCCTGCTGACACAACTGAAGCCCTGTTGGATACACTGACTTCACTTGGTTCCCTCACTTCTCTCTGTTGCACGTCCCGAGCTGCACGGTGAAAACAAGGCACACCGATACCTTTTGTTATCCTTGCTGATCTGTGATTGGCCGAGGGTGGAAGTATTCCGAGCCAATCCCGTGCTCCTCTGAGGCTCGGGGATGTGTTGTTCTAATTATCCAGTGATGACCCTGGTCCATCGCCTCGGCAACCACAGAACCGCCTCAGGCAGCCGTCTTCACAGCCCGTCTCACTCTACCATTTATCTTTTTCTCTCTCTCCCCCACTCTCACACACTCTCTCTCTGTCTATTGTTTTTCCATTCTGATTCTCTGTCGTTCCTACCAACATTGTAATATTATTATTACAACATTACTGCAGTTATACAAGGCTTGAGAGGGACTTATATACCACGATATTTGTATTAGAACATTAGAATAACTTTCCCTATTGACTTTAAAGTTCACACACATAAAAAATGAATCGCTACGCTATTGGGACACAGGGCCCTTATTCCCACTTGTAGAAACCAAATCTTTTTGTTGCCTGCACACAAGTGCTATTGACACTGCTATTTGTTGGTTGTATTAGCGTATCCACGCATTTGGCTTGTTTGTGTCCACGTGAGTAAAAATGTTTGTTTGCTATCACCCATGCCAACAAAACCCTTGTTTGTTTGTTTGTTAGCGCGCGGTATCCAAACCCGCTTATGCGCTTATCAGCCTGGCTAACGTGAGCATAGCGGTTATTTGTTTTTCCGGCCTAATCCACGTCCCCCGTCCCCCCCCCCGCCAGGACATCCTGGAGTGGCCCACCTCGCGACACTTCTTCTACTGGCGTATGCGGCGGCTGCTGCTGGAGGACACGGTGAAGGGCAAGATCCAGGCGGCCAACAGCGAGCTGACGGACGGACAGATCCAGGCCATGCTGCGCCGCTGGTTCGTCGAGGCGGAGGGGACCGTCAAGGTGAGGCTCATCTGTCTGTTTGTCTCTGTCTGTCTCTCTCTGTGTCTCTCTTTCTCTCTTTGTCTCTCTCTCTCTCTATCTATCTATCTATCTGTCTATCTGTCTATCTAACTGTCTTGTCTGTCTCTGTCCCCACTTTCTCTTCGATAAAACGGGTCCACAGATGTAACTGATATAATGATGATGATGACTGTGAGGGTTTGTTCATCGTTCTTATTTTGTCTTGTTTTAATTTTACATTTATATACGATACTTATTTTATTTAACACATTATGACACGATGGCACTATTTGCTGTAATATCAGCCCAAAGGGAGAACAGGGGTTAATTAACTTGGCCAATGTTTGCCTAATATAACGATTACACTATAATCATGGCTTCGGGATTATCATTATGGTAACAATATCGCAGATGGTTTTTTGGTCAAATTCTAATCCTACACACTTTTATTGGTTTTGGCTTATTGCAAAAATGTCCCAAATCGGCAGAGGCCAAACTATGCACCTTGTCATAGACCTGTTTTGCGGGGACACTGAATACCGGGGACCACAGCTCTCAGGCCTCAGTTTTCCACAAAACACTCCTAGTTTATCATCACATGACCACAGGGCGGACCAGAGGGAGAGAAATTATATATATGTGGAATTATATCGAGTCCTATTGATTCAAACTGCGATAAGTTGGCATCAATGGGGAGAAAAAAAGCACCCCTGGAGGTGAACGTGGTTCATCTGAGACCGTTAGCGCTCTCAGGGATAGCCGCGGAGCTAGTGCTAGCCATCCCAGGTCGTTCTGTCTGAGGACTATTAAGAAGCAGCGCTCCCATTGGCTGGTGTTCCTCCAGTGATGTGCCCCGGTGTCATTAATCACCGTCCTGGCCGGGGCAGATAGCACAGCAACACGCTGTTTCTTAATTAAAAGCAAACAGATTAGAGATGATTAATACGAGCATTAGGTGTTCTGCTGGACCTCGAGCGCGGGGGTTCATAAAAAAAAGAGCCGTTGAACGCACCCCTCCTCCTCCTAAAATGGTCGCTAATCCTGGCTTTGTTTAGCTTCGGAGGTGTCAGAAACCGATGAATATTCATATTTTTTTTTCTTCTTTCTTTTTTCGGTTGAGTCCAGTCAACAAAAATATACCATACCCTTACTTTTCTGAAGGAGTGGTATGTTGTGTTGTGAAGAGAACAATATTTGCTTCACAACACAAGTATTTCTCAGTTTGTATGCTTTTCTTTCACAGTTAAAGTATTCTATAGTCCCAAGGCTTCCATGTTGCAGGCTCACTGCAGACTGCTGACTTTAGAGAGTAGACGCCAGGAACTAAGCTCCACTGTAGCGTGGCTAATGACACCTCCACATACTTATTCATTGATTGTTGTTATTATTAGTAGTACATTACTTGTAGTAGTAGTGGTATTCATTATATTGTACAATTATTTTATGTTTTCAGTGTCCATTCATTTCTTTACCAGAACTTTAAAATGTATATCTCTAAATCAAAAGATAATTTTTTAGTCGAGAGTTAGATTTATTTATGTATTCACTGATTGATTTGAATGACTGACTGAATGAAGTGAATTATGAATTGATTGATTGTGAGTCATTGTTTTCTACATTGGATTGATCAATTGATTGACAAATTGACTGATGTCATCAATTTGATTGACTGATCAATGGACGTGTCCAGGCCTACCTGTTGAACATTCTTCCAATTTGAGAGGATTTATATACAGTATGTATTGATCGATTTCAATTCCATTGATTGACTAATCGATGGGCCTGTCCAGGCCTACCTGTGGGGCAGTAAACATTCCCCCAGTCTGAGAGGATTTATATATGTATTGATCGATTTCAATTCCATTGATTAACTGATCAATGGGCGTGTCCAAGCCTACCTGTGGGGAAGTAAACATTCCTCCAGTCTGAGAAGGATTTATGCATGTATTGATCTGATCGATTGATTGACTGATCGATGGGCGTGTCCAGGCCTACCTGTGGGACAGTAACGAGGAGGTGGTGGAGTGGCTGGAGAAGCAGCTAGCGGAGGAGGAGGGTGCGCGCTCCGTGGTGGACGAGAACATCATGTACATCCGCAGAGACCACATCCTCAAGCAGATACGCAGGTAACCCCCCACCACCAGGTGTTCACCAAGCTGCACACACACACTCCTCTCACCCCTCGTCACCACCGCCATGTTCAGAAAATTAAATCATGGGGATATATTTATGGAAGTTTATATTCTTCATCAGGATATATTTATGGAGGTTTATCTCATCAGGATATATTTATGGAGGTTTATCTTCCGTTATGACACCTTTATCCCTCCATTTTATTTATCCCTCCCTCCCCTCCCTCCCTCCCTCCCTCCCTCCCTCACCCACAGCCTGGTCCAAGCCAACCCCGAGGTTGCCATGGATTCCATCGTCCACATGACCCAGCACATCTCCCCCACGCAGCGCACCGAGGTCGTACGCATCCTGTCCACCATGGAGTCCTCCTCCTCCTCCTCCTCCTCCTCCTAGACTTTGTCTCTCTCTCTCTCTCTCTGTCTACATCTCTCTCTCTCTCTCTCTGTCTACATCTCTCTCTCTCTCGCCCACATCTTCACAAGACCGGAGTCTGGGGGTAATCGGAGGAGCCATCGCCACGGTCCCACCGGCACACGCCAGGAGGGTGTGTGTGTGTGGGGGGGGGGGTGGAACCCATGAAGCCGTTGGCTATGATTCACACTTGCCTACAGGGGGAGGTGGGGTGGTGGGGGTAGAGTAGGAGGTGAGAGGGGAGGGGAGGTGAGAAGGGAGGAGAAATGACAGATGTCAATTTTAACACTTTTCTTTGGAGACGGGTGGGGCGGTGGTTTCCGTTTTACAACACGTGTGTACGTGTGCGTGTTGAACTGTTAATGTATAGTTAATATAAGTGCAATTGATGAAAACATGTCACCGTAGAGACCAAAACACGTATCGTGTAGCGTGTAACTTTTGCGTGTTTTGCCGCCGCTTAAAAAACACCAACAACCAACCGAGGCAGACTGCGGCTTAAAATGCTCGTCGTCCAACTTCCCCGTCTTAATTTGGACTAAATCGACCGCGGTGGATTAAAGTAGTAATAGTAGTTGCTGTTGCTGTTGTTGTTGTCATCCCTAAACAATCACTAAGCAAACCTTATTAACTCCAAAAATAAATGGATTTGTGCACCTCGTTCTGAAGCACTTAATGAGGGATGCTCTGATATAGCGACCAGAGGGGGGCGGGGCCGGGGGATCGGGGGGAGGGGACCAAAGGGGGGAAGTGCAAGGTGGGGGTGGTGGGTTGGAGGCGGGTGGAGGTGGTTTTCTTTATGAAGTGCACAGAAGGTTCCCAGCAGGGAGCATGGGGGCCAGGGCCCCAGTCGGAGCAGCACCACTAGCGAGTTAGCCTCCCCCCCAGCCGTAATGCTAGCAAGTTAGCCCCAGCCGTGCTAGCGAGTTAGCCCCCGCGGCGCACAGTATGGCAGCGGTCACTTCTGTCCTCGAAACACGCACACACATAATACACATACGCACACACATACACACACACACATGTGCATAATACACACGCACACACATGCAGAACACACGCGACACACAATAACACACAGAGCATGCATGCTGCTTTTCGATGCACTTTACTGCTCACTGTTCCCTTGCGTACCTCCATCACCACGCTGTTCGCACACACGTTCGCAAACACACACACACACACACACTTACACACTCGCACACACACACAATCAAATGGAACCACACACACTTTGTCTGAGTTGTAATTGAGACATGAGGCTTTGATGTAGGCCGATACTCGAGTATACAGTATGTAAGACAACTTGCGGTCACATCCCTTTGGTTATATTCGCCAATTATTGTGACTTGATTCCAGAAACAATCTTGAAAAGGTTTCAGACTTTTTTTGAGTTGTTAATTTTTTTTTTTTTTTTTTTTTTTTTTAATAAACATTACTAAATTATTGATCGGTTTTGTCTGAGAACAGGTTTGCTGGTTTGTACGACTTCACTGGCTCAGAGTTTCTGAGTAATTAATAGTTTATTGAATCTATTGTTTAACTTTAGGTTTTTTTTTCGTTTATTTTTTTTTTTTTTAATTGCCTGACTTTCTAAAGAGATTTGGTATCAAAGGTTGCGATGAGATGTGGATAAGCGTTGGGGTGGGTTGGGGGGAAAAGCCTTATCCTGTAATAATGAAAGAAATACACTTTTTAACAATTGACAGCAAAATGACGTTGAACTAAATGCTGAACTAAAGCTGCCAAACAGACAAACATGTTAGACAATGTTTGAGGTTACCGCTGCAACTTCTGTTTGCCAACATGGTCCCTGTTACTTTTTAAAAATGTTTGTTTTCTGGACAGTGGAGGTGATATTTACAATGTTGAACCCTGATAATTATGTCAATAAAAACCAAACAAACGCATTGAGCTGCAAGAAGTCTTTCTGAAACCGACGTACACGATAAAAGTTGGCGATGACATTTTCGGAGCTAATTTAATTTCTCTTTTGATTTGCGGGAACCGTTCCTCTCCTCCGCTCCGAAGACGGACGATATCGAGGACATCATCGGCAGCCTGGTAGTTAATTCCTCCCCGTCGGGGGAACCAAGTCGTAACGCGGGGAGAGCGATAGATCATTCGGAGACGATAGTGTCCCACGCCTCAACCCCCGCGGATGATTAACACCTCTTTATTTTGTCGGCCCTTTGAAACTTCAACCGTCTTAGTGGCGGATGAAGCACATCAAACAGGAAGTGTGTGTGTGTGTGGCGGCGGGGGGGGCGGGGGGGGGGGGGATCCATCACACACCTCCTTTGTTTTTCTTTCCGTTAGGAATTGTTCTCTCATATCGCCCCCCCCGCCCCCAACCTCTGGCTCTGTCAACTCTATTACCCAACGACCAACAAATATGTAAGACAAATTGAGTTGCTTGGGCCCAATACCCACCACAATTATAGAACCCCCAATAAGAAAATGATTCATTTGGCGGTATAATTGGAAATGCGACTTGCCAGGTTTCCCCGGAGAGGTTTTGCTCATTTGTAGCGGGGATTCTGGGCCGGCTAATTCTCCCTTTAATCACAGACGGGAGGGAGGGGAGGGGTGCGGGGGGGGGGGGGGGTGGGCCTGGGGTCCTTGAGTGTACCAGGGAAGAGGAGGGAGGCCTGAGGATTGTTTCCGACCAAGTTGGCCCAAACTACATGAGTTTTTGGGCCCTTTTTCCCCCCATTGTTGTAGTGTGCAATTAAAGACAACTGCGAAAAGCACATGAAATGACAATTTGGATGCTTCTTTGTTAATGAATCGCCTTTTTCTTGTACGCCAAAAAAAGCGACCAGAATTTAAAACGTGTCTTTTTTGTTGTTTCTGCAGTTTAAACTCTTATTTAGTTTGTTTCTTCGAAACCAACAGTGCTAACTGCCATCTACAGTACCTCAACAAACTAGTTTTCTCGTGACTCAGATAAGAAATTTATTTTAGTTGTTGTTTTTGCTGTGACTGCTGCTTCCAGATAACTTGGAGAACGGAGAGCCGTAGTCATGGTAAATATAAAAATAAACTCAGGATGCAAGGGGCAGGTATTGTTGTCAGAGTTGAGATTGAGAACGAGAGAGGTTGAGGGAGGGGGAGGGAGGGGGAAGGCTTTAAGACGGTCGCGGAGAGAGGCTCAATCTCGCGTCGCAGAGACTTGATGGCACTTGAGAGACAAAACCGGTGACCCAGTTGCCAGATTCTAATTAGGGGGGTGTGTGTGTGTGTGTGTGTGTGTGTGTGTGTGTGTGTGTGTGTGTGTGTGTGTGTGTGTGTGTGTGTGTGTGTGTGTGTGTGTGTGTGAGACGCACACCAGAGTTGAACAGAGAAGTGTGTCTTTCTGAAGAGCTCCAGGGCTGGCCGATTACTGCCCAGGGCAAGAGCCTCTGGCTGGGACACAAAGCCCTGTGACCCGCCCTGGGTCACAGGGCATGTGGAGCCCTACCCTGGATACGTATTATGTATTCAGATCTTTTCCACTTTTGAGGACGGTGAAGTAGTTCTCTCGTGATATGGTGTGGCTTAATATTTGTATTAAATAAAACAATGAAAAATTCATCAATGATGCAAATCGCGAAACTAGTACCGTTAGACACCATTGATTAACCAGTACCACCAATCAATAATGCCATTAATCAGTACAATCAATTAAAACATGAACCAATCAAGCAACCATCAATCAATCAATCAATCGAAGACAATCAATCAATCAAATATTGATTGAATCAATTTACAGTCACTCAACCAGTACATCAATGAACCATCAATCTGTCAACCAATACTATCAACCAACCATCGATCAGTTCACCAATGCAAATCGGCCAGTACCATCATGTGACATGATGGTACTGGCCGATTGTCTCTTCTGTTTGTCCAAGCATGACTGATGGAGCTACTGCTAATAATACCAATACTAATACTACTACTACACACATATTCGTTTAACATGCGTTACATTTTCACAAAACCTGTTCACCAACAACGTTGGTATCATCCTTACACAGAAGATACCATTTAGTTTTTCTACAATCTAAAGATGTTTTGATGTATTGTTCTAATCTTAGACTCTTGCCGGTACTTTCTAATCTCGCCAGTAACCGGGGTGTTCGTATCGTCTGGTTTGTGGTTCCCTGACGAGGAGGAGAAGGGAGGAGGAGGAGGTGTAGTCCTTATCTGTCTGTCCTCCAAGCCGTAGCTTCTCTCCCAGCTGGTGTGGGATTGGAACCTATGACCTCTTCCTTCACAAGCGTTTATCTGTATGTCTGTAATCTCCAAGCACACACGCACGCATGTACACACACACACACACACGCATGCACACACACACACACACACGCATGCACGCCCAGAAAACCTTTAACGCACCCTCAATCGGGGGGAGGGGGTCATGTTAAAAATGAAGCCCAGTTTATTTTCTTTGTTGTTTTATTGGGGACTCCTTTGCTCAGAATGTATCGAGGCATTGCAAGATGCTCTGGACGGAAGCACCCACCAAATGGTTCTCTGTTTGTTGTGTATATCTTCTTCCACTGGATAGGAGAGTTGTTATTGAGAATGGCCTGATAGACAGTGCACTTAACCGTTGAGTATCGTTCTGTTCTCTCCTCGTGTTAAAGGCTGTTTGGTCCTGAGGCAAAAGGCGGTGAGATGCAAAGGCAGCTCAAGACGTTTCAGATCCATCCGTCCCAGTCCCATGGAACTGGGTTGACCAATACCGATCATTATAAGACCTTTCACCGCACACATGTTAAACACACTCGTATTTATAGGTTTATGTAATGCATAACGGTATCTCTAAAGAGACACTCAGTAAACAGACCCACATAAGATGTAGGGTTAGTAATTCTAAGATGTTGTAATTCTACCAATTCAGGTATACCCGTCCCACCCCTCCAAAATAAATGACGATAAATCTAATGTCCTTTTTATGATGCGAGGAGGCAAGCGAGAATGCCCAACCCCACCCCCAAAAGAAAAGCTTTGTGGCTCTCGGGGGACGTGAGGGCCCGCCTGCCAGCCAGCCCAACCAGGGGCTTAATCTCTAATCCCCATTAGAAATGTTCCACAAGGGGCCCCAGATTACAACTCCCTCTGATCACCGCCACATCACGCATCTACCCCCCCCCCACACACACACACACACACACACACACACACACACACACACACACACACACACCACATACGACCTGCAACAGCTTTGTCAGCCTTGTCTGGGGAATACATAACACCGGGCTAGTTCAGAGTCACTGTGTGTGTGTGTGTGTGTCCGAGTGTGTGCCCGATATCAAGCCAGGTGTAAATTTGATAAATTCACAGCCTAATACATTGAATTCATGACCACATGGCGGTCACCCCGATCTCAACGGTAACACAGAGAGATGGTCTTGTGGACAGGGGGACGGAACAAGATGTGAGGAACCATGTATACATTTAGCTTTTCTTATTTAGGAGCTTAGAAGCTTTTATCCGCAGGTGCTTAATATCCATCCATTTTATTATAGGTGACCTTTTCAAATGAAGTTGAGAACAATGTATCTCAGCAAACAACCTCTACCACCACTATCTATGTATATAGTGTGTATAATAATCCTGATATAAATAATAATAATTATAATATACCTGATAAAAAACAAGCCAGTGACAGAAATGCAGACCAGGTGAGTTTTCTCCCTGCGACAAGCTGCTGAACACACACACAGACACAACACACACACTCTCTCATTCTCTCTCTCTCACACACACACACACACACACACACACACACACACACACACACACACACACACACACACACACACACACACACACACACAGCAACATTAACATTCATAGAGGCAGTGGAGTGCAGTGAGACGCGACCATCACACCAGAGAAGAGATGAGGAGGAGGAGGAGGAGGAGGGGGAGGGGAGGCGGGGTGGGTAAGGGGAGAACAAGGAAGGGAGGGGGAGGAAGAAGCAAAAGGAGAAGAAGGGAGGAGAAAAAAAAGAGGGGAGGAGCTGGTGGATGGTGGAGGGGAGAGGGAGGTTCTAGGGGTTATGGAGGAGGAGGAGGAGGAGGAGGAGGAGGGGGTGCGATGTTTGAGTCGAGGAAAGGTGGGGAGGTTCATAGGTAGAGGAGGAGCTGGAGGAGGAGGAGGGAGGTGCAGGGGGTGTAGCGAGAGTCCATAGGTCTGACGGGGGAGGCGGTGGTCGGGTGGAGGAGAGGAGGACGGGTTGTTTGTGTGGAGGGGAGGAGAACGGCAGGGGGCGGGGGGGGGTTGGGTGTAGGGGAGCTGGAGGGTGCGGGGTGCCGTGGGTGGAGGGGTGGGTGGTGTTTTGAAGGTTGCCCGGTTGTGGGCTCGAGAGAGAAAGGTCAGCATCCGGCACGTGGCGGTCATACATCATGATTATTACTGTATAGGTCATTGATCGCTATGGAAACACACACCGGCACGGCCACGGCAACCAGGACGGGGCCAGCCCACCAGGCAGGGCCATACCGCCATCCTGGGTGTCTGCTTACCAAACTACTCTACTTGTTTGTTTATTTGTTTGTTGTATTCACTCTCATCTACAGAGATAGATGCACGAATACATGTTTTCTCCATATTTTATTAATTTATTTGTGTGCATATTATGTGAAAATTGAAACAGCAGTGGCCTTCAAAATGGCAGCGAGATATACCTTTGCTTACCATTTTCTTTCTGTGTTGACAAATAGTAAAGAGAATTGGGGGGGCAGATGGATTGATGGATTGTGTAGATGGATGTAGATGGATTTACAAGATGAATTCACGCAGATAAAGCAGTACCAAGAAAGTTGAATAAGTCAGAGGGACACACACACAGATTAACAAACACGCATATCACATTTACACCAATGTTTGCCACTTAATGGTAAAGTGCAGAAATGCTGACCTACGGCGTTTTGCGTGAGTGCTAACATCCTTTGGAGGCTGCGGTGCGTTGAGCGTTGCGCGCGCCACATTAAAATGCACACATATCGGTGACATCGCTGATGCGTGGAGAGACCCCAGCTCCCGGCGGGGACCACCGCTCTGCCGTCGTCTGCGCGGCGCCGGGGGTCGGTGTGTTATGGTGGGGTCGGCAACGCTGTCCTCCAGATCTGAAGGACGCCGCCGGCCGACCGGGGAAATCACCCAGCGTCGAGACGAGGCGTGATGCTACGGTTAGAAAAAACCCAAATATAACAAATGTATGAACTCATGTATACTACGGAGGGGTGCGGGGATGCTATAGGGTGCGTTTGCACGGAAACCCTTTCAGACAGTTTCCGATTTGGAAAACGTCGTCTCCCAACAGCGACTGAACCCTCTAAGCTTACCCAAACAAAGCCTAACTCCAACACCAAACCCTAGTCTTACCCAAACCCTAACCCTAACCTACCCTCCTAACCCTACCCCTCTAATCTTTAACATACCCTCACGCCAAAACCTAACCTTAGTCTTACCAAAACCCGAACCATAACCCTAGTAACCCAAACCCATACCATAACCTACCTTCCTTACCCTCTAACCCCAGTCTACGCAAACCCTAAACTGCCCTCTGAACCCTGATCTAGGCCCCTAACCTTAATCTTACTCTCCTTACCCTAACCATATCCTCCTAACCCTGTCCTACACCGCTAACCCTCTACCTTCCCTCTTAATACTAACTCTAACCCTACCTAGCTCCCTCACTCCCAGTCCCTAGATACCTAGCACCATATGAAAGAAGCCATCTTCATGGAAATGTGGTACTAGAGAATGAAATGGAGCACTTTATGATCAAATGACACCATAACAATGAAAATATATTCCGTGCGGGGAATTTCTAAAATGTTTATGCATTAGCAGTATTGCCTAACAGTATGCCTTGGATAAAGGGTGTCCACCCAAATGGTATATGGATATCCCTCTGGGTATCTGATAATAATAACAAGCTGAATAAAAAAAATGCTAACAAACAAACCAACCAAGGCAACATTTTAGAGATCTGTTTACTGGCAAGTGTTTATCAATGCATAACTTAACGGTGTAAAAGAATACAGAGCATGGAGCTCAGATAGGGCCCTTGTCGTGAACACACACACACAGCCACATATTGCCGTTACGACCCTTGAGATAAAACACAACCTCCTTCACGCATGACAGCAGGGAAGGCGAGAGATACGGCACACGTTCACTTTGATTTGAATCTGTTGCAAAATAAAAACATTTAAGAAATAAATATCTGAAATGTATAAAGCAATTTGACCAATATGCCTGCGTTCAGGTACATATAATTGAAAGGTAGATTCAATTAAGATAATGGTTGTAAATGAATCATTCGGTTTGCAGTCGCTGTTGTCCACGCAGTTGAAGCAATTTTAAAAAGACCCCAAAGGAAGGCTTTTAATTTGAAGATTTTAACAAACAAATCTACTCCCTGTTTATTCATCTCTGGAGACGGTTGTGCTGTGAAGGGATGATATGCTGTTTATATGAGGACTTTACCCTACAGAGTTCCAGTAGAACTGTCAAGGAGTGCACTTCAAGTCAATAAATACTATACTACACTACACTACACTATACTACACTATCCTACACTATGCTACGCTATGCTATACTACACTATACTACACTACACTATACTACACTACGCTATGCTACACTATCCTACACTATGCTACGCTATGCTATACTACACTATACTACACTACGCTATGCTATACTATACTATATTAAGCTATTTAATACTAGTCTCCTATGTAATGCAACGCTATGCAATACTATACTATGCCATACCCTACACTACCATACCATTGCTGCACCATGCCTTGGTATACTATACTGTACTATACTATACCCAAGGTTCTACAGGTACTGGACTGTATACTATACTGTACTATACGATACCCTAGGTTCTACAGGTACTGGACTGTATACTATACTGTACTATACGATACCCGAGGTTCTACAGGTACTGGACTGTATACTATACTGTACTATACGATACCCGAGGTTCTACAGGTACTGGACTGTATACTATACTGTACTATACTATACAGTATATACTTATATAGTTATATGGTTATATAGTTATATTGTTATACTCTGCCCTCTCTCTTCAGTATTCATCAATGAAAAAGTGTCCCAACAGGAGGTGAACGAGACGGTGCGCGCGTACGCTGATGATAGCTCGCGCTTCAACTTTAATCAAAAGTACAGCGATGCCCCGCCCCCCCCCCCCACACACACACACACATAGCCCCCCCACACCCGACCACCCGCCCCCCCTCTCATAATAATAGGCCAGTGAGCATGCAGGAGGTAGACTCCACATCAATCACTCCCCACATTTCACACCAACGCAATAAATATGCTAATGAGCGCAGGCCAGTGTCTCACGCTTCGAGATCCCAGAGAGAGAGAAAAAAACAGAAGAAAAGTGTATTAATTGCCCGTGGCCAGAGCAGCGGTGTTACAGTGGCCAATGATTATACAACGTGTGAGTGATTTTCATATATTAAGCGGACCCGCCGCGCTTTGGGCGAAAATAAAGTAAAAGGAGTCGAACGAGAGAATCGGGTCAAATTCATCAACCAATGAACACGCAAATGGTAATGACAAAAGGGCCGCAAAATGCTTTCCATTACAAAGAAAAACATATTTTCCAAGATCCAAATCTGAAAAAGGCAGTGGAATTGTATTAATTAATGAACTAACTTATAATAACATCTTTCACGTCGTCATAACTTTCCTCATTTTGAATTATAGGATAATATGCCCTAATAGCAATGCCATTCAGGTTCAGTGTCTTCCTATTAAAACACGTCTACGCTACACTTTCAGACATGGGGCAACCTTGCCTTGCCTTTCCTCGACTTAAAGTTGACTTATAGCAACATTCAGTCTTCCTTCATTGGAAATATGTCCAACTAAAACAGTATAGGCCTATTAGAGCAGGAGATGTGATAGGTTTGAATACCGGATAGCTGCTATTTATTTAGCCATTTTGCAGATACATTCATCCAAAGCCATTCACAGCTAATTCTTAGCTACATGAAGAAGCAGGAAGGGGTGAGGGGTCATCTTGCACGAGGATTCCTACTACAGGTTATACTGCGGACTCTGGAACCGAACCCAGAACCTTCCATCTGGGCGCAACACCCACCACACTGTCCTAAAACATATTGATGTGAGAGTTAAGTATTATGGAAAATAAAAGTAAAACAAAAACAATTGGATGTACACACCCTACTGTTGAGCTCATAAATATGTTTTGAGATGCACATATCGTCACCATGGGAGGTTTAGCCCTGCAGTTTAATGCTGTAATCCGTGTCACATAGATTTACATTGATTACCTGGCTGTGTGTTTGCCTTGCAAATCTCTGCCTTAATCAAGGCATTTTGTTAAGATAAACAAGGATTACTCTGATTAACAACAAGAGTGTTTGTTATCTCCTTCCGACAGACGCCGAGCCGCTGGAACATAGCTAATACTTTTTTGTTTAATTCATGAGAATGTTTGCAGAGTCATCACTTATTTTTATGAACTAATTGATTTTGTTAATGTCAGCATATTTAACAGAAAGTGGAATGACTTTGGTGTCCATGGTGTGGCCAATATTGTCTTTGTTTCCCCTGCGTTGTTTATTCCTTTACGATACTGCCGTTAACTATGTGAAGTGCCGTTAGCAAGGCTGCTATCGTATCGAGCTATCGGGATAATCAGGGAATACAAATAGTTTGTAGTTTCACACTCAGGGTTTGTTGCTTCATGCGCAACTAAAGGGACATCCACACTGACCTCAGAAAACGTTATGGTGATGGTGATATCGTCCGAAGATTATACACAGTGAATCTGAGAATCGAGGACGGAAATGTACAACAGAATCCCCATTTCGGGTGTGTTCTGTCTTCTCGCCACACGGCATCTGTGTTGTAGTCGAAGGAAATGTGTAACAGTTTACACTGAAATAGTATGTACAGTATGCAATGTATATATTTGAGTCACTGTTGGTCTACGTTCATTTGCAATACCTTTGTTACAATGCATACGTTGCGAGGGCCTGGTCCCTGATCCATGTTCCATATGGCTGCAGAGGCACATGGCTGCAGAGGCTTCGTTTGGTGTTTGCGAGTCTGTACGTCTTGGCATTATTAATAGTCCTTAGCATGTTCTTAGATGCTGGTAATGTGCTCAGAATGGCACGTCTTATCCCAGCTATTTATGCAATTCTAGCAATTATGAAACTGTTTCTATTAGCCTCGTAACTACGAATGCTCGAAAACAGCTCTATTCTTATATGTACCACAGCGATACATTGCTGTCTCCTTCAACAAATGTACTCTTTGTAAGTCGCTTAGGATATAAGCGTCTGCCAAATGCCCTAAATGTAAATGTAAATATTTGGTACTGCAGAGCCTGGAGTATGAGGAAACTCCACCCCCAACTGGGGCCTCTGCCCAGGTGTGGCCAAAAAGGGCCAATTAAGAACCAATTAAGCCCTCATTAAAGCCACAGAGAACATAGGTCAGGCAGACTGGCTTGGGGGAGAGGACAGTGGAGACCGGGACGGTCCACTGGGCCAGTCTCAGGGGTAAGCGGCCTCTGGCCTCCCTGTTCTTTTTTACTTTTATTGGGAGTGTGCAATCGTGGCCTTGTTTGTGGAAGAGAAGAAGATGTTTTAAGTTGCCTTCTGTTCCCTGGTTTCTGTCTACTTTGCGCCAATTGGTCCACCTACTACGCTGTCTTGCGAGGCTGGGCTGCCACAACGTATAATGTTAGCATTAGCACTAGAATGATGTGTAAATCACATCATTCTAGTGCATCACATTTGGACTAGATTCTGGCTCTGACGTTTGGCAGGTCAGGTTTTTTTGTTTGTTTTTCGTTTCTTTGAAAAATTTAGATGGCCAGCCTCCCACCAGGAGTTAGAGAAAAACGTAGGGTAGTGTATGGTAGGTATACTGCCTGACACCAGCATTAACCTGAACCACACCTTGCTGCATGGCTGCATGGTAGACTCAGCCAAGCACTCACCTGCTCATGTCAGTTAATAACATGTCCTTTCCCTGAAGCTATGGGAGGTGGGACCGCCTTGTAAAGCAAAGTGGTATGTTTTAATTGAGGTTGTTAATTGATTTCATTGGAATGTGATTTCATATGATGTACTATTTTCACATTCATCTGATGGGGAAAAAATATTTTGTGTGATTGATCAGTGATGACTACTTTGATATTGTTTAATTTTTTCATTGTCTATATAAATTGATACATACAACAGAGCATCCATTTCTGTGTTTCATTTAAACCATCCCTAAGCTCCAGCAGTCAATTGTCATTGGCCAACACTTTTCGTTTTTTATAACCACCCAAAAAAGGTAATCCTTGTATCATCATTGCTACACTAGTGTCTCCAGAGCTCAGAGCAGTAGCCGAGACCACTGATTTCGACTTCTACTCTGGAGAGCGATTTTGAATTTAGTTCCTCTTCCAACATCACACTTGTGATGGTCAGCTGGGTTCCTGATGAGATGGTAGCAAGTGTACAGGTAGTCCATGATGTTGTATGTTCAGATCTGCAGAGGTGTAATGACGAGATGCAGCACTCTCTGCACACATCCTGGATACCATGGGAGCCATGGGAGTTGTAGTCTTTTACTTATCTCTGGACTACAGACCAGTAGAATCCATATTCTCATTGGTCAGAATCCCTCTCAGGTGCGTACCAAGTGCAGTTAATGAGCTAGGAATAAGAACTTCTTGGGAACAAATAATTGAGCCCCTGGCTATAGGGCTTGGTCCCCTGGAATGGTGAAGTGTGAATTAGTAAAGGTCACCTGCATGTCGTAGGTCATGAATGATCCAGGATTAGATGAAAGGGGAAGTGTGTAGCTCCTAATTGGTTTTCTAGGACCAAGTTTGTCCTCAAAGCACCACCAGACCAAACATATCCAATATTTCATATACATTATAACAGATTGCAACTTCTATCTAAAACTATTTTCAGAGTGATTTTGACATTTTCACAATTTGTACAGTTAATATAAAGGTCTTTTTTTCTTTTTTATGAAAAACACAACCACCAAGTATACCACATCCTGAAAGATAACTTAAGTTTTGTCGCATGACAACAGAGAAAATATTCCAATTAAAAATATTCTCAAGACATTAGACTTACAGCAATTACAAAATGCTTCTGGTTTTCCCGAGTGGAGTATGCCTGTATTGTACCAAAGCCACCTCTGATTGCTATAAACCAAACAAATAGGTTGAGAAGGGCAGACTGGTTTTCCTATTCAATCTACTTCCTATACAATGTTATGTGGGTTAAGTGGGAACTTTTTAAAACCAGATCATATTGTGTTCATAGTTACAAGTAAATTACCCTAAATAAAACAGTTATGGTATTCATAAACTTATAGAAAACCTAAAGAACAAGATTATATTTTTACTTATGAAAGTGTTTTATTACACAGTTGTGTACATTATTGGTCACATAAGCTGAGTAGGAATGAGTCCCTTGACATTCAAACAACATATCACATTGGAGACTAGCAATGCCTGGAATCTGTATTTATTCATAAAACGATAACATTTTGTATCCCAAGAATAGACTATAAAATCCTGTGTAGGTCTTCCATGTGCAATCACTGAAGGTCCAGACAGCAAATGTGTGTTTGTGCTGCAGTTTATTTGGCAACTGTTTTTCTACTTATTTGAAACACAACAATAGGCTACAAACTAGCACAGTGAGGAACCACATAGAATAAATAGGCCTACAAAAGTTTGGTTTGTTTGCAATAATCGTCTTTTCTCTATTTAATTCAAGAGGTTTCTTTTAAAAACGTGGTCGATAGTCAAACCCCTGAATACTGTTCAAGTAAACCATTGACTGTTCTGTACAACTGTCTGTTATTGTTTTTTATACGATTCAAAATAATGTCATTCATATTTATGTGTTGTCCTTTTAAAGGCAAACCTGTGTGCTGGGTATTAATGTTACAGAAGGAAGGTAAATATAAATCAATGGATTCTTCACAATGCTCACTGGCCCTGAGAGGAGGCATTTGGTCAAATGAATCTGCTCGCTATTGCAGTTTTAACCAATCATATTTTAATACACGTGAGTGTAACAGTAATGGGTTTAATTCATTTAAACTAATTATTAATAAACTGTTAAACATGTTAAAATCGTTATGTTTTGGCCCATATAGCCTAAGTTTGCTGTTAACATAAAAACAACAGGGCCTATAGGAAATGTGTAATTTATTGTTTCATTATTTATTATTTATTATGTTTTTTAGCGTCAATTGATTGGCCCACCAATCAATTGACCAATCAGTGTTGTCCATCCAATACTAAGTAAATAAATAAATACCTAGATAAATAGCCCAAATAAAAAGACATAAATACATAAATAGCCCAAATAAATTAATAAATCAATAAATAGATAAATAAAACGGAAACTATGATGACAAAAGAAGAATATAAATGATGCATCTTTTAAACATACATGTACACATTCATTCACATTCAGCAGATATATTATTGAATTTGCCTTGTTCTTATCTTTCGTTATCAATGCCCGTCCGTTGCTGCGGCCAAATCCCGCGGTCCATCGGTTCCTCCTCCCCGGTTCGGTTCGAGTCCCCACCCCCGGTATTCCTGCTACCAGACGGTCCCCTCGCTGACCTCGGAGGACGGCTGGGAGAGCTGGTTCGTGTATCCGTTCTCGCTGAGCGACAGAACCGTGAACGGCGTCCCGGAGGAGCCGCACATGTCTCCGGACCCGCTGCGCATGGACCCGGGTCCGGCGGGCTCGGGGCTCGGCGAGTCCGCCCCGTGGTGTTGGTGGGAGGAGGAGGAGGAGGACATAATGTCAGGGTAACACGGGACGTCTTGGTGCCCGGGGTGTGGGTGGTGGTGGTGGTGTTGGTGGTGGTGGTGGTGGGGGTCCATGCCCCCCAGCGGGGTGCCAGTGGGGACGGAGGAGGAGGGCACGTAGCCCAAGTCTGCGGGGGTCTGGGCCTGGGAGGACGGGGGCCCCTGGAAGTACTCGTAGTTTCCCCCGGAGCCGTAATACTCACCTGGATAATCTGTCGGGACAACAGGGAATTAGGGAACGTGTGGGCCTCATTCATTCATTCATTCATTCATTCATTCATTTCATCCATCTTTATAGACCTTCACATGTAATAGGCCTACATTACAGAAACATGTTCTGTAAATTCCTTTTAGTTTGAACATAAAACACAAGTGTTCGTTTTATATTGTACGACGACAATCTAGCCACTAATAATAGGCGTATGTGACTTTAATGGCCAATCATTGTAATCAATCAATCAATCAATTAATCGTAGTTAAGCACATTTAATTCAACCTAATGCAACACAATGTGCCGTCCATTAAAAAACAATACAATATCTACATGACGACATTTGAGAGAAGAAAAATGTTGAAGACAATCGTCGAGCATCTTCAGCCCATCCAGGGTGTGATGGGGCCATGCGGGGCGCGATGGTCCCACCTGCATAGTAGGAGAAGGGCCCGTTGGCCAGGAGCTCCCCGGGCTCCATGCGGTCCGCGAGGCTCCGCATCCTCCGCGGGCTGCGGAAGAAGGCGTGTCGCCGCGCGCCCAGCGCACTCAGCTGCTTCATGCGGCGCTCCTTCGACCTCCGGTTCTGGAACCACACCTGAACCCAGAGACGCTCACATTTAATAGTTATCTATACTGATGCCTGAACAAATACGCTCATATTTAATATCAGTATTTATACTGATGCCTGAATAAAGACGCACATATTTAATAGAGGTATTTATATTGAACAATGGAGGCTCATATTTAGCCTAATATGTGTACACACGTTATTTATTTATTTATTTGGAATGATACCTGAAGCACCCGGGTTAATAATAACCCATTTAAACCTATAGAATATTTTAGGCCTACCTTCATTGCAAAAGAGGCTCATATTTAATACAACATATTAGTTAGAAAAACGATACCTTCGGGTTTAGATGCTACATCACGTAAACACAGCATATATAGCCCACATCCTTCATTGATCTCATTCATGTTAAGCTCCAATATAAAATATAGGAAAAAATTTTAATTGACAAACATATATTATTATCAGCAGAAGACTGGATTAATTCGTCGATTATGCCACAATGTGCATATAGGCTTTAGGTAAAAAAAATTATAGGTTACACAACGCAAATACAATACAATAGCTGGCTATTCGTTGTGTGTGTGTGTGTGTGTGTGTGTGTGTGTGTGTGTGTGTGGAGAGAGAGAGAGAGAGAGAGTAAGTGCGTTTGAACTATGTGTGTGCGTGTATACACCTTTTATTATTCGTGTTTTATCTACTTATGATATTAGTATGACGTCAGATCATCATCATGATAAGATAAGATAGAACTTTATTAATCCCAAAGGAAATTCTTGAATATTGATCATAATAATAATAATAATAATAATAATAATAATAATAATAATAATGAGCTCATGGTTGTACCTGTATGACCCTCATGTTGAGCCCCGTCTCCTGGGCCAGCTGCTCCCGGATGTGACGCGTTGGCTTCGGCGTCGCCGCGAACGCCGCCTTCAGCGTCTCCAGCTGCTTGGCCTTGATGGTGGTGCGCGGGCCGCGCCGCTTCCCCGCCACGCTCTGCTCCTCGTTCTCGTTGTTCCCGCCCTCCTTGTCCGACAGCGGGCCCGTCTCGGACTCCTTCCCGTCCTCCTGGGGGTCCTGCGGGTCCTGCGGGTCCGGGGACAGGCTCGGGTCGCTGCACGTCGTTACTGTCCGAGCTATTTAAAGGTCTAACATATATATACAATATAGGAGCTATATTAATCAGGATGCCATACCAGCCACATTCATCACCATAAGCTTGTTTGCTAGCCTAATAAGGGCTGGGCCTGTGCTGCAGTTGGTATGTGCGCGGCGACAATCTCTTACCAAAGTAGAGCCCTTGCACTTATAGGCCTACTTGTGTATCCCTGGGGGGGGGGACACATAGCCCAGTTTAGGTAGCGCTGTGATGGATCACGCGAACATTACAAGAGCCCTGGGTCCCAAGACCTGGACACCAGTCTGATACCCATGTGGACCTAATGTTCCCCAACAGGAGTGATGGACCGATGGACAGCTGTTTAATTCACAATCTCCTGCTCTTCTACACCTCAGAATCTTCTCTTTCCGTGTGCCTCTCGCCACGCTTCAAGGTTTTCATTTGGAGATGCTAAAAGGAGGCAGGTGTGTGCGGGCAGAGCACAATCTCTCGCCGTGCAGATGAACGCTAACGTTATAGATCAACATTATTTAATTGGGGACGGAGGACAAAGATCACTGATGGTTCTGATATGGAGCGATAGACTGCGCTTTACAGATGTTATCGTGCGCCGTGGCCTGTGCGCGCTGCGGGGAGGCGGGGAGCTGCAGATAGCGCGTCCAGCTCTGCGGTCCACTGATAGCGCGGGGAAATCTGCACCTCCGAGCTCATAAAACCACAACAGAGGGGACATGGCGCCAGTTTATTTTGTGATCCTGCACTGATTCATGTGTTTCTACTGAGGCTGGTGTCGTGGTCCCTTCATCCCCGGTCTTACGTATATATATATATATATATATATATATATATATATATATATATGCCTATTATATTGTTAATTGTGTTTGATGCGTTGATGCGTCAACTAGGATGAATATCAAGATCATTACTTGGTTGACAGCATTTTCACTTTTTTTTTGGTCTGGTATTATTCACAGCAAGATAATCAACGAGGATTGTCATTGTTAATTAATCAATAATCAATAGTAAGGGTTTGTATGGAAAAAGTGTTTTGGTATAGTAAACTATATATATAATCGCGGAATGGGGCTCCTGTGGATGCCTATATAACTCTCTCACACACACACACACACACACACACACACACACACACACACACACACACAAGTACAAAAAACAAATGTCTGTCATAGTAATAAAGATGTTTTGCTTTCTCATGCAGATTAAGGAATATATTCCTCAAATTTGTGTCATTCTTATGAATATAAAGCTGGTTACGTGATGACCACATCCGCATGTTGATATTGATATCTTAATATTGATACTGGCCTTGATATCCGAACTAACACCTTTCTCTTTCATCATTTCTGATCAGTGTATAAAAGTTCATAAAAAGTGTGTAACATCATCTTGTGTGTAAAAGTTCAGTACGCATCGTGTCAGTTTAAAAGTTTCATCATTTTACTCTGACAACTTTACTCTGACTTTGATTTACTCCTGTGCTTGTTATTGTTCTGTAGCCTACTTGAAGTGTTGCATACTGTTTACACACACACACACACACACACACACACACACACCATAGATGTACAGCACACACCCCATAGATGTACAGCAGAGACCATGGGTCCTTGTCTCACTGATCTGTGACTTGCCCCAGTGTGTTCTATGTAAGTTAGACAGTTCTACCATGTCATGCAGTCCTCCGACCTGTAGGGGCAGACCATGCCAACACGCCATCCTGAGCGTCATTTCATGCCAAGTTTCGAAAATATTTTTTATTTTATTGTGTTTTTAAAGGGTAATGAGAATAAGGCTCAACCAGTGATGTGTGAACTGTTGTCTCTCGTCTCAGGGAAACAATTGTGTTTTAGACCCTAGTAATAAGTACAAAGCCAGATATAGGCCTATCACTTAAGAAAGGAAATAGAAGTAGGCCTACATTGCCAGTATGTTAGCTTATTGTGGATTTTAGGGCCTTGTGCTGGAGTGTGGGCCCTCTGATGGCTATAGGACCAGCTGGTAAGGTGTTTCGTCTCAAGTTACCTTTGATTGATTTCTTTGGATGATATATTTATGATATTTATTCTGTTATAGTTTGTCGAGATGTACAAATTCGCCATTCTGGATTCATCTTTGAAGTCGTGGGCGATTTAAGGACTAAAACCAAGGCACAAAAAAAAACAAAAAAGGTATCCGTGTGGAGGTGTTGGTTCCCGGTGAGAGGTGTTGATTGGCTGCCTGGCCCTCAGAGCCCCGCCTCCCCCCCCAGTGATGCTCCAGAGCTCCTCACATCACGGGGAGCTGGCAGGGAGCTGGCAGGGAGCTGGTTGTTTGTTTTGGACCCCAGAAAGCATGTCATTAGTTTGTGTTAATTGCAGCTAATTGCTGCTAACGAGATGAACAGTGCCCCCCACTGGGACCACTCATACAAATAATTTGTAGGAAAAGTTAATTAATTACTAGAAGCTAATTAAAGCCAATCAAAGTTCATCCAGTGATGCACGGAACAGGGGAAAGTTGTGGACACCAATTAACACAGCAACACACCAACATAAATACATACAGTAGATACTTTAGGAACTGTAATATAGTGTGCAATAGAATGATCTTTCAAACTTCTACAGTACAAAACTTTATCTTGCTATTTTACATACGTCATTTATGTGTGGATTCTAATGAATTACATATGGATACAGCTCTCCACACTCACTTCAATGCAATGGTTTCAAATAGTGATGCTATTGGATCACAGGCGAGACATGCTATCACACTGGCACGTAAATCTGAAAAATACATCTTCAAATATTTCCAGAGAAACCAAAGGAAATAATCCCTTACCCTGCTTCATCAATCGGCCATCTTTGTCTGAATGAAATTAACTTGACATGCGTTTGATCCTGATTGGCTGCTGGTTCCCACACCTGTCAATTCTGTCCAATGATAAGCCATCATTACAGCATCACCATTAGCTTCAGTGATGGTTTCAATTAAACTCACCAAAACACACAGAAAGCAGGGTTATATCCCCACTAAGTGATCATTATTATATTACGGCGTGGTCTGGAAAGTGGATCAATCATCCGGAACCAAATCTGGTGACCACAGACATTTAACAGTAGAGAACGCACTAGTTTGAACACAAAAAAGTATATGTATCCTTTATCTGGCCAAAAAATATCATTTAAAACAGCACTAAAAGGCATACATAATCCAGATAGACAATCTCATGGAATCTTCATAGCATCACACTCAGATTTGTATAATTGTATGTCCTGACTGGGGATGTAGCTGGCTACCTGGGTATATGCGTCTATAGGGCGGACGTGAGAGTTCCATGAATTAAAATGAAATGCCAACAGACTATTCTGTGTTTGAGATGTATGTGTGTGTAAAAATATCGAGTGTATTTGTATTTGAGATCTGTGTGTCTCTGTTGTCATCCAGGGTGTACTACTAAAGATTTATTTTATTATATACCTACAAAATCTAAATTACATCATCAAATATGAATATTTGAATCTCTTTATTTCAATGTTTTGAACGTTTATTTGTCAGTTGTTTGTATCTTTATTTAGCACTATACATAAATATAAATCAAATATCAGATTATTATATTATTGTCCTGTCTATCATCACTATAGTCAAACTTGATACTGTTTAATGTATGTATATTAGATTGTCCTGTCTATCGCGGCTAGAGTCAAATGTTTAACATATGCACGTCCACCAACTCCGGTCTGTCTCTCAACGTATGGGGAAATAAAGAGTTGGGGATGTGAGACTGAAGCATGGAGGCGTGGAGGAGGAGGAGGAGGAGGAGGAGGAGGAGGAGGAGGGGGTGGGGGGGGTGCACAGAGAGAGAGGGAAACGAGGAACGTCTTTCGTTTTT
>PIJE02000938.1:72607-75570 GCA_002895965.2 Coryphaenoides rupestris | reverse complement strand
GAGGAGGGGGTGGGGTGTGGGGGTGGTGCATCAGAGAGAGAGGCCGAGTGTTCCGCCGGAGGGCCCCCGCAGTGAGAGGCCCCTGGGGACCCGAGGGCCGGCAGCCAGGCCCGTGATGGTGATTGATGCGGGCACAATTCAGACACCCCAGACGCCTCAGCAAATTAAAAGGCTATTTTGTAAAGTTGTAAAGGGACAGAATGGCAGAGGGAGGGGGGGGGTGCTCCCTCTGTTCTCCTCCCCTACTCCTCCCCCTCTTCCTCCTCCTCCTCCACCTCTCTGTCACTCTCTCTATCTCTCTCTCCCTCTGTGTCACTTTCCCAGCTCTTGTTGGGTGTCTTTACTGTCAGCAATTCCATAGGGAAGCAGTCTGTTGTGTGACCGCCAGCGCTCTCTCTCCTCTCCCCCCCTCTCTCTCCCCCCCCTCTTTCTCTCTCTCTCTCTCTCTCTCTCTCTCGCTCTCTCTATATATATATATATAGATATATATATACAGTATATATACGGTATATACGTGTATATTAAAGGTCGCACAAGAATGTTGCTATGGATTTGAAATGTAACCTTTCAAATGTTTTACTGGAGCTATAAATTCCCATTTCACCGGTTCCAATGTATAATATATATGAGTACGTATGGTAGACTAGTGTTGTTGTATCTGGCTCAGTTCTGGTACCTTGCTATATGCTGTGGTGTTGTCTTGCTATCTGATGCTCGTTGCGTGTGTGCCGCGGTGCAGGACAAGCTAGCAGAGTATAGCGCTGGCCAGCTAGCGACGCAGCGTTAGCAGCCGTTGATGGCCTGTTCCCGGCGGACAACCAGATCCTCATCCCAACATCATTTACAAATCATTTATCCTCAATCTGAATTTAATTGACCCGCTTGACCTGAGGATGCACCCGGGGGCTGTGTGTGTGTGTGCGTGTGTGTGTGTGTGTGTGTGTGTGTGTGTGTGTGTGTGTGTGCTGTGTGTGTGTGTGTGTGTTTGTTGTGTGTGTGTGTGCGTGTGTGTGTGTGTGTGTTGTGTGTTTGTGTGTGTGTGTGTGTGGTGTGTGTGTGTGTGTTGTGTGATTGTGTGTGTGAGTGCATGTGTGTGTGTGTGTGTGAGTGTGTGTGTATGTATGTGTGTGTGTGTTGTATCATGTGTGTATGTATGTGTGTGTGTGTGTGTGTGTGTGTGTGTGTGTGTGTGTGTGTGTGTAGATAGCGGGACATGGTCTTCCCCAGAAGGGCGTCCTTCAGGGTGGGATGCTCCCTGATAAAGGTCACCGTGGGGTCAAGTGGGGAGCGACAAGCAGAGACCATGGGTCCTTGTCTCACTGATCTGTGACTTGCCCCAGTGTGTTCTATGTAAGTTAGACAGTTCTACCATGTCATGCAGTCCTCCGACCTGTAGGGGCAGACCATGCCAACACGCCATCCTGAGCGTCATTTCATGCCAAGTTTCGAAAATATTTTTTATTTTATTGTGTTTTTAAAGGGTAATGAGAATAAGGCTCAACCAGTGATGTGTGAACTGTTGTCTCTCGTCTCAGGGAAACAATTGTGTTTTAGACCCTAGTAATAAGTACAAGCCAGATATAGGCCTATCACTTAAGAAAGGAAATAGAAGTAGGCCTACATTGCCAGTATGTTAGCTTATTGTGGATTTTAGGGCCTTGTGCTGGAGTGTGGGCCCTCTGATGGCTATAGGACCAGCTGGTAAGGTGTTTCGTCTCAAGTTACCTTTGATTGATTTCTTTGGATGATATATTTATGATATTTATTCTGTTATAGTTTGTCGAGATGTACAAATTCGCCATTCTGGATTCATCTTTGAAGTCGTGGGCGATTTAAGGACTAAAACCAAGGCACAAAAAAAAACAAAAAAGGTATCCGTGTGGAGGTGTTGGTTCCCGGTGAGAGGTGTTGATTGGCTGCCTGGCCCTCAGAGCCCCGCCTCCCCCCCCAGTGATGCTCCAGAGCTCCTCACATCACGGGGAGCTGGCAGGGAGCTGGCAGGGAGCTGGTTGTTTGTTTTGGACCCCAGAAAGCATGTCATTAGTTTGTGTTAATTGCAGCTAATTGCTGCTAACGAGATGAACAGTGCCCCCCACTGGGACCACTCATACAAATAATTTGTAGGAAAAGTTAATTAATTACTAGAAGCTAATTAAAGCCAATCAAAGTTCATCCAGTGATGCACGGAACAGGGGAAAGTTGTGGACACCAATTAACACAGCAACACACCAACATAAATACATACAGTAGATACTGTAAGAACTGTAATATAGTGTGCAATAGAATGATCTTTCAAACTTCTACAGTACAAAACTTTATCTTGCTATTTTACATGTCTATCATTTATGTGTGGATTCTAATGAATTACAGCTCTCCACACTCACTTCAATGCAATGGTTTCAAATAGTGATGCTATTGGATCACAGGCGAGACATGCTATCACACTGGCACGTAAATCTGAAAAATACATCTTCAAATATTTCCAGAGAAACCAAAGGAAATAATCCCTTACCCTGCTTCATCAATCGGCCATCTTTGTCTGAATGAAATTAACTTGACATGCGTTTGATCCTGATTGGCTGCTGGTTCCCACACCTGTCAATTCTGTCCAATGATAAGCCATCATTACAGCATTACCATTAGCTTCAGTGATGGTTTCAATTAAACTCACCAAAACACACAGAACGCAGGGATATATCCCCACTAAGTGATCATTATTATATTACGGCGTGGTCTGGAAAGTGGATCAATCATCTGGAACCAAATCTGGTGACCACAGACATTTAACAGTAGAGAAGGCACTAGTTTGAACACAAAAAAGTATATGTATCCTTTATCTGGCCAAAAAATATAATTTAAAACAACACTAAAAGGCATACATAATCCAGATAGACAATCTCATGGAATCTTCATAGCGTCACACTCAGATTTGTATAATTGTATGTCCTGACTGGGGATGTAGC
>PIJE02000938.1:55107-67607 GCA_002895965.2 Coryphaenoides rupestris | reverse complement strand
GGCCTCACCCTTTTGTAATTCCATCCTTGGTCAAATGTTTTATTACAGAGCATGGAGAGCTACTGTTGTCCAAAAACAAACTGACTAGCTTTGATTATTATTATTTAATTATTAGTATTATTACATGAAACTTACTATACTAGACTAGAAGACAAAATGTAGTTCTTCTAACCAGAAGTTCAGGATTCACACATTATTATATATATTTGCTAGCATATTGTAAATAAATGCCATGTGTATGTGGCTATGGTGGCTGCATTTTGGCCTAAGCAGACACATTTCACAGTAAAATACAGTTAATTAATGTGGCTCAGTTAATGTGGCTTCATAAAACCTTAACCTAAGCTAATAAGCTAATCAAAGGTTATTCATCCCAGACTGGAAGTTCAGGTACAAAAGCAGCAAGAACATGACAGTAGTAGAATAAAAAAAATCCAAATCAAAAACAATAAAACAACCCCAAAAATATACAGGAGACATATCTATTCAACAAAGCTTCTGTTAATTCCTGAAATAAAAAATAAAATGATGGGTCTTGAGCTGAAATGCATGGGCTGTGCTGGGAGGGACGCGCGGTCCCCATACACCGAGCAGATGGGCCCCCTCAATAGGCCCCGGCATCGCGACAAGCTGGTGTCCTACACGGCTGATTACACGTAAATGGAGACGAGGTTGATACAGTGGCCCCTGGGTACCATCCCTGGGCCCTGGGCACAGGGGCCGGACGGCTTCACAACACAAAAGACCCCCACCCCCCCGGACCCCCAGACCAAAAGAGCCCCAGATCTGCGGTCTGGAAGCAGTCGGTGCTGTGTGGTGCTTTGCTTTGTGTGCGGTTTTTGTTGTGTGATGTTTGATGCTTGGTGGGTGTTGGGGTTTTGGTGTGTGCTTGTGTGTTTGTGCGTTGATGTGTTAGTGTGTGTTGGTGTGTGTTGTTGTTGTTGGTGTCGGTGGGTGTGTTGATTGGTGTTGGTGTTTGGGCGTGTTGGGGTGGTGGTGGGTGTTGGTGTGTTGACAGCACATTGACAGAAATGAGTTGTGAATGATGAGAGAAAGGTTGTTGTTTGTTGTCTGTCTGAAGCGCTATGTTGCTGACTGTTGCTGCCTGCCTTGACCCAGGCCTTCTTGAGAATTGTTTTAATAATTTTAAACAAACAATTTTAAACATTTTAAATATGTTTTCTCTGCTTATTAGATAAAGATTGATTTGAACATTCTCTGAGAGAGCAGTGTTTTCAAAAGGAGATATCTGCTGACTTGATGATTTCCTGTATATTATTTCTGATAGATGTATGTAAATATGCAGGAATGATGTGAGTCAGTTGAACAGTTGGTGTGGTGGAAAATGTTGCATGATTTAAAAAGAGTAAAAAAAACAACATCGCCTCTAACATATTTAAGAAATAAATGTGGGTATGGTTGAGTGCCCATATTCACTCATAGGAACGTATATATATATATGAATGTTTATCCTGTTCATGCTCCATATCCAGACATGTTGTGAGATCTGTCTCCTGTGACTGACTGACTTACAGTAGAAGCTGCTTCTCCAAGCAGACTGTCGTATTCTGTGTCGATATCCTGAGTCAATGCAGCGGTACACAGGGTATTTACTTTAGAGTTTTGAGGCCACCACACATGCGCATGCAGATGCTGAGGTATTGACCTGCACTCGGGTCCAGCTGGGCTCCAAGCAGCATGTGTGTGTGACATGGTGTGAAAGAAGCCACGTTGTTAATATTGCAGACACGCACAATAGACAAGTGTTGACTAAGAGTGAACGCAATGAAAACCATCTCGTGTTACAATAACATTAAAATAAATTATTTAATTATTTATTACTTTCAAGATTCAAGATTTCGTAATTGCCGTATGTAACAAGTACAATGGAATGTGTACTCCTCAGCTTACACGTGTACATGTGCTTTATGGTACATATATGATAAAAAATTTTACATTTTAAATACAAAATAATGTAATAGGTACTTACATACACTTTCTATCATACAGCAGATACGCATACACAACATCTGGTTTATGGTATGTATAAGATATGTAATTGTTGTACAAAAAAACATGGATAGAGAGAGCTTGCATGGTAAATGTCTCATGACATCACAGATGATGATGATGATGACGATGTCGACACTGACGAAGATGATGATGATGATGATGATGATGATGATGATGATGCCAACTGTCTTCCAGCACCTTAGGACAACAAACAAATTACCTTGTAAAATAATAACCTTATAGAGGTGATCGTATGATTTTTTCAGTTCTTTGCACGCGTGAAACACATGTATATGAACGCATGTCACGTCAGTATTGGTGTGTCCACATCCCTGCACATACACAATGCAGGAGGTGGAGGAGGAGGAGGAGGAGGAGGAGGAGAATATCCATCTGAAAGCAGGGGTATCTCCTCCCCTCATCAGCCAAGCGTCTTATCAGCAGCCCTGCCCCCCCCACCCCCCCACCCCCCTCCCTCTGTCTGGCCTCCCAGATATGCTAATGTCCCTGTAAGAATATCCTGTCGGATAATTAGCATACATTACCTCACTCTCATCTCCGAATTAATCCAGCCTTCGTATTAAATCGGAATTGTGGAGGTGTGTGCGTGTGTGTGTCTGTGTGTGTGTGTGTGTGTGTGTGTGTGTGTGTGTGTGGAGTGTGAGTGTGCTTCCTTTCTCTGTGTGCCCCGGCCTCTGCAGTGTGAGAGGTGAATGGAGGGTAAATCCGGTTTATCTCTGATGGAACATGGTCTTGGTGGGGCTGGGGGGGGAAAGCTGTTAGCCGTGGCTCCGGGATGTCGTGTGTGTGCAGACAGGGCTGCTGAATGGGGAGAGGGGATTAGACCGGAGACCCCGTGGTATCTGGACCGGTCGGCGGACGGGTGGTGCCGGGAAGGCTGTTGCTGCATTCGTTTATAGTCGGAGTTGGAGGGAAGTCGGAAGTGGTAAACGTGTCGTTTCCGACTCATCTCCGAGACTGGAACTGGGGGTTTAGAAATCGTACCTGAGTTTCCGACGAGGAACTCTGAGTTGACGTGCCGTTTTATAGAATTTTTCTTCGTAGAAAGTTGGAATCCTGGACCTCCGAGTTATAATCCAATGCAGTTGGATGTTTACGAAGGGGGATATACTGTATGTATTGGTGCTATGTTAAAGATTTATACGCGTGTGAATTTGATGGTATTTATCATTTATATTACAGTCTTTAATAATTGGCCTTGTACGTACAATGTGTCATAACACTTTACAATAAGGGACACACACTTTTGAGTAGTTACTAGGGATCGAATAAGGAACGGATGAGAAACTGCTAGTTAAACATTAGTAAACGAGTAACTCCTAATCAAATGTTACAGGAGCTACTGATAGCAGCTAATGATTAGGTAAGTGCTGCACCCCAGTGGTACATGATACATGAAGATGCTAAGTAGTCCCTCATTATCTAACTATTACTTACAATTTTTGTGGCGCCTGGAGTAAAGTGTTGCAAGATCCTGAGTAGTTACTAAGGTTTTATGTCATGGGTTCATTATGGGGAGTTAAATGTTATAGAAATAAAATGGATTACTGTGTAGCATGCTTATACGGTATACCATATATTTAGTTCAATTATACAGATTATTTATCAAAATGGATAATTCTCTTTTTATACACGTTATATGTATTTTTGTCTGCTGCAATAGGCTATAGTAAAATACAATAAATATTTTAACCTGACTTAAAAAAGGATGACCATTCTTGGAAAATGATTCATGCACGCAAAAAAGTTTGTGACACATAGGAAACAATTAGTATATGTTGGTTTATCGATTGTATTTCTTCTGTACATTCATCCTTTTGTCAGTTTGCTGTATGCCAAGTAGCTGATTGGCTGAATTAGCAAAGGGGAGGAGTCACACAGACAGGTCTTGTCTGTGTAGCCAAGCCCCTTCCCTTAGAGCTCATTTGCATATATTGAGTGGCCCATCTGTAAGCCATTCATCAGATCACCGTTAGAACTCCCCATAGCCCCGCCCTCAGCCCTGTCATCACACACACCAACACACACATGCATATGGATGCACACACACATGCACACCCGCACACACACACACACACACGCACACACACACACACACACACACACACACACACACACACACACACACACACACACACACACACACACACACACACACAAACATACATATGCATATGGGTACACACACATTTACACATACACATCAACACACACATACATATGGATACACACATACGCAGATATGCGTGTGTGTGCGTCTCTCTCTGTCTGTCTCTCTCTCTGCTTCTCTTTCTCTCTCTACCGTCCGACATGAAGACTAGACTCCTCCTGACCTCCTGTCCCTGGACCCCCTGCCCACCACCCCTACTCCCGGGACTCTGGTGCTGTTTATACCTCCAACACTTCAACAACTCTCTGTCTCTCTCTCCATCATTCTATCCCTCTCTCTCTCCCCCTCTCTCTCTCTCTCTCTCTCTCTCTCTCTCTCTCTCTCTCTCTCTCTCTCTCTCTCTCTCTCTCCCCCCCCCTCTCTCTCTCTCTCTCTCTCTCTCTCTCTCTCTCTCTCTCTCTCTCTCTCTCTCCACCCTCTTACTTTCCCTCTAACTCTTACTCTCTGTCTCTCTCTCCTTCGCTCTCCCTCTCTTTCTCTTTCCCTTCCCCTCCCTCCCCCACCTCCCCTCACGCTCTGTCACTCTCTCCCTCCCTCCCTCCCTCCATCTCTCCCTCTTTCTCTCTCCCTCTCTCACCCTCTCTCAGGAGTAATGACCACATTTAACAGCCTGCCTCCCCACACCTGGGTCTCACACTAGGATGGGGGGGGGGGGGGGGTGTCAAGGGGTGAGTAGGTGGAGGCGTGGGTGGAGGAGTAGGTGGGGGAGTGGGCAGAGGGGTGGGTGTCGTATTTCTCCATCCGACGGCGGTGGCGCGGGCGACCGGAGCAGAACAAACTGACAGGTTCAATATCTCCTGAGAGGGAGAGATGGAGAGAGAGAGAGAGAGAGAGAGAGAGAGAGAGAGAGAGAGAGAGGGAGAGAGAGAGAGAGAGAGAGAGAGAGAGAGAGAGAGAGAGAGAGAGAGGGAGAGAGAGAGAGAGAGAGAGAAGGAGAGAGAGAGGGGGAGAGAGGAGAGAGAGAGAGGGGGAAGGGAGAGAGAGGAGAGAGGGCGGGAGAGAGATAGAGAGAGCGGGGAGAGATAGAGGAGAGAGGGGGAGGGAGAGAGAGAGGGATGGTGAAGAGGAAAGAGAAAGAGGGGGAGAGATGGAGGGAGAGAGTGAAGCGGTGTGTTGTGTTCTGGTGTTGGGCGGAGTCTCGTTGGCTCCACCGCGCACCCCCTCCCTCCAACGATATTAACAGTGACTTTGAGATTGATGTCGTGAGGGAGCAGGTAGGGGTGAGGGGGCATCCTGCCTTAGAATGCCTACAGGTAGACCGCGGGCATTAGGGAACAGACGGACTACTCTTTATTATACATTTGCCGCTGACATCCTGGCTATAAAACGTGAGAGCGGGGGAGAGACAGGGGAATAAATCCCTCCCTCTGCCAGGGTGAAAGGGTCTGGGGGTCGCTGCGGGTTTGGGATGGAAATCTGGGTGTCGTGGTGGGGGGTGGGCGTGTTTGTTTGATGGACGTCAGGCCCCGAGGCAGAGGCCCCTTCTTCGGCCCCCGGCGCCACTAATGTGCTAATCTGTTTTTATTCTGGTAAGCCTTGAGGCCCCGTGCCACGTTAAGGCAGTGAAATGCTCGTTACCTGATTGGTTGATCGGTTAACGAGGAGGGAGGGCGAGGAGTGGGAGGTAACCCGGGACATGAAGTTTACTTTTACATGTAGTTGAGGTTAAAATATGGATTATATCGCATTATTATTTTAGGATTAAAATACAAATATTAACTGTCAAAAATCTTTTACATTTAAATTGAGCTTTTGCTGTTTTTCTTATTCTGACAAATTGATTCATGTTTTAACGTGTTTTACTGTCTTTATAATCACTGATATTTTCATTTTATTTTATGATATGATATTTTGACTTTTGTCACGTAAAGTCTTTTGAGTATCTTGAAAAGCATGCAACAAACAGAATACTCTATTGAGAGGATAAAAGAGAGAAAGGTCCCCATGTTAACAGGGTACTGGCACTGTGCTGTGTCCTCCCACAGTGAATTGTGGCTTCCTATTCTTGGTTATGTAGGCCCCTTGTGGTAAAGGTAGAGAGGGTTTGGTGGGTGTGAGCGGATAAGGCTGTGTAGAGGAGGGCGTGGGGTGGGCCTGACGACAGGAGAGGAGGGGTGAGTGAGGTTGGAGGAGGGAGGGAGGGAGGAGGGTGAGAATGTGAGAGGGTGAGAGGGGCCAGGGGCCAGGGGCCATGAGCAGAACTTGGTGGGGGGGGGGGGGGGGGTTCTTGGAGGGACACAGGAAGTGTTAATGGTCTGACACACCAGAGCAGCTGATCTCAGTGTTGGGCAGCTGCCAGACCGAGGCCTCGCCCTCAGGGTGGGGGTGGGGGTGGGGTGGGGGTGGGGGTGGGGGGGGAGGTCTGTCCGGAGACGCCCGGAGACAACACACCTCATCCCAGACGAGGGCCAGGGACCCTGGCTGCTCTTTAGTTACGTCTCCCGCCTGTCTGATGGTCCTCTGACAGACCGTCAATACATCAGCCAGGAACTCTCTCTCTCCTTCTCCTCTCTCTCTCTCTCTCTCTCTCTCTCTCTCTCTCTCTCTCTCTCTCTCTCTCTCTCTCTCTCCCTCACTCCCTCTCTCTTGGCCAGCCCAGGGCAGGCTGGCACCGGGCTGCTCTTACACATTCATCATCTACTTATTATTATTTCACATGAGATATTATAGTGACACCGGATGTGTCTTTGATATCGTGTACAGTTTAGTGTGACACAAGGTCAGTGTTATGCTATCATTTGGGTTTCTTTCATGCTTTCTATTATAGCTACTGTTGTTGTTGCTGTTGTTGTCCTGAATATTATTATTGTTAGTCACAACCTTTTTTGTTAGTAAATTAAGTAAATTATCACTGAGCATCAATGGTTGACAGATCATCAAATCCTTTATTCTTCTATTTGTATATCTTCTATATCTAAATATTATATATTCCTTAAAGAACAATTACCACACGATCGAGCTAGTACTATTTTCAATAGAACGTCCTCCATTTTGCCCTTTCCACACTGTTTCATAGAGTATGAAGGAGCTCTTCAGTGTGGGTATGCTTGTGCAGTAGAACGAGTGTCAAGGGTAAACAGGAGTCACTGGAAGAACCACATCATTCACTAGTTTCCTCTCCGTCACCTTTCAATCTCCCCCACCTCACACCCCCACTCTCCTCTCCCCACCCCATCCCCACCCCACCCCTGTGACTCCAACCAGGGCTTCCCCCGCTCGGTCCGTGTCCTGGTCGCCATGCCGACTGTTTGTCCGATGCAGATGTTATGTTTGCCGTGTCAATAAAGCTATTTGTGAAGCATTGATCAGCCCCAGGTTCTCCTGTTCCCACAGGGCCCCGAGATGGAGGGGGAGAGAGAAGGGGGGGGGAGAGAGAGATGGAAATTCAGGATTGACGAAAAGGAGGAAAAGATGATGAGGGAGAAAATATATAAGAGAAAGAAAAAATGAATGGAGGGCAATGACTCTCCCTTTCTCTCATCCTCTCTCTTCGTCTCTCTCACAATATGAGAGAGAGAGAGAGAGAGAGAGAGAGAGAGAGAGAGAGATCTTCCCACGAGAGGGAATCAGCCATTCCGGGCTCCTGACCCCCAGATCCTATCTGCAGACCTGTGATCAGTCCGTCTCTGAGGGGTCCCGCTCTGGCCCTGGTTCTCTCCTGGGAGCCGGGACAGATAGAGGAGAGAGAGAGAGAGAGAGAGGGAGAGAGGGTGAGAGATGGCGGGAGAGAGATAGAGAGAGCGGGGAGAGAGAGAGGAGAGAGGGGGAGGGAGAGAGAGAGGGATGGTGAAGAGGAAAGAGAAAGAGGGGGAGAGATGGAGGGAGAGAGTGAAGCGGTGTGTTGTGTTCTGGTGTTGGGCGGAGTCTCGTTGGCTCCACCGCGCACCCCCTCCCTCCAACGATATTAACAGTGACTTTGAGATTGATGTCGTGAGGGAGCAGGTAGGGGTGAGGGGGCATCCTGCCTTAGAATGCCTACAGGTAGACCGCGGGCATTAGGGAACAGACGGACTACTCTTTATTATACATTTGCCGCTGACATCCTGGCTATAAAACGTGAGAGCGGGGGGAAGACAGGGGAATAAATCCCTCCCTCTGCCAGGGTGAAAGGGTCTGGGGGTCGCTGCGGGTTTGGGATGGAAATCTGGGTGTCGTGGTGGGGGGTGGGCGTGTTTGTTTGATGGACGTCAGGCCCCGAGGCAGAGGCCCCTTCTTCGGCCCCCGGCGCCACTAATGTGCTAATCTGTTTTTATTCTGGTAAGCCTTGAGGCCCCGTGCCACGTTAAGGCAGTGAAATGCTCGTTACCTGATTGGTTGATCGGTTAACGAGGAGGGAGGGCGAGGAGTGGGAGGTAACCTGGGACATGAAGTTTACTTTTACATGTAGTTGAGGTTAAAATATGGATTATATCGCATTATTATTTTAGGATTAAAATACAAATATTAACTGTCAAAAATCTTTTACATTTAAATTGAGCTTTTGCTGTTTTTCTTATTCTGACAAATTGATTCATGTTTTAACGTGTTTTACTGTGTTTTAACTGTCTTTATAATCACTGATATTTTCACTGTTTATTTTATGATATGATATTTTGACTTTTGTCACGTAAAGTCTTTTGAGTATCTTGAAAAGCATGCAACAAACAGAATACTCTATTGAGAGGATAAAAGAGAGAAAGGTCCCCATGTTAACAGGGTACTGGCACTGTGCTGTGTCCTCCCACAGTGAATTGTGGCTTCCTATTCTTGGTTATGTAGGCCCCTTGTGGTAAAGGTAGAGAGGGTTTGGTGGGTGTGAGCGGATAAGGCTGTGTAGAGGAGGGCGTGGGGTGGGCCTGACGACAGGAGAGGAGGGTGAGATGAGGTTGGAGGAGGGAGGGAGGGAGGAGGGTGAGAATGTGAGAGGGTGAGAGGGGCCAGGGGCCAGGGGCCATGAGCAGAACTTGGTGGGGGGGGGGGGGGGGGTTCTTGGAGGGACACAGGAAGTGTTAATGGTCTGACACACCAGAGCAGCTGATCTCAGTGTTGGGCAGCTGCCAGACCGAGGCCTCGCCCTCAGGGTGGGGGTGGGGGTGGGCGTGGGGGTGCAGAGAGGCAGGGTGGAGGTCTGTCCGGAGACGCCCGGAGACAACACACCTCATCCCAGACGAGGGCCAGGGACCCTGGCTGCTCTTTAGTTACGTCTCCCGCCTGTCTGATGGTCCTCCGACAGACCGTCAATACATCAGCCAGGAACTCTCTCTCTCCTTCTCCTCTCTCTCTCTCTCTCTCTCCTCTCCTCTCTCTCTCTCTCTCTCTCTCTCTCTCTCTCTCTCTCTCTCTCTCTCTCTCTCTCTCTCTCTCTCTCTCTCTCTCTCTCCCTCACTCCCTCTCTCTTGGCCAGCCCAGGGCAGGCTGGCACCGGGCTGCTCTTACACATTCATCATCTACTTATTATTATTTCACATGAGATATTATAGTGACAACCGGATGTGTCTTTGATATCGTGTACAGTTTAGTGTGACACAAGGTCCAGTGTTATGCTATTATTTGGGTTTCTTTCATGCTTTCTATTATAGCTACTGTTGTTGTTGCTGTTGTTGTCCTGAATATTATTATTGTTAGTCACGACCTTTTTTGTTAGTAAATTAAGTAAATTATCACTGAGCATCAATGGTTGACAGATCATCAAATCCTTTATTCTTCCATTTGTATATCTTCTATATCTAAATATTATATATTCCTTAAAGAACAATTACCACACGATCGAAGCTAGTACTATTTTCAATAGAACGTCCTCCATTTTGCCCTTTTCCACACTGTTTCATAGAGTATGAGGGAGCTCTTCCAGTGTGGGTATGCTTGTGCAGTAGAACGAGTGTCAAGGGTAAACAGGAGTCACTGGAAGAACCCACATCATTCACATAGTTTCCTCTCCGTCACCTTTCAATCTCCCCCACCTCACACCCCCACTCTCCTCTCCCCACCCCATCCCACCCCACCCCTGTGACTCCAAACCAGGGCTTCCCCCGCTCGGTCGGTGTCCTGGTCGCCATGCCGGACTGTTTTGTCCGATGCAGATGTTATGTTGCCGTGTCAATAAAGCTATTTGTGAAGCATTGATCAGCCCCAGGTTCTCCTGTTCCCACAGGGCCCCGAGAGGGAGGGGGAGAGAGAAGGGGGGGGGGGGGGGGGAGAGAGAGATGGAAATTCAGGATTGACGAAAAGGAGGAAAAGATGATGAGGGAGAAAATATATAAGAGAAAGAAAAAATGAATGGAGGGCAATGACTCTCCCTTTCTCTCATCCTCTCTCTTCGTCTCTCTCACAATATGAGAGAGAGAGAGAGAGAGAGAGAGAGAGCGAGAGAGAGATCTTCCCACGAGAGGGAATCAGCCATTCCGGGCTCCTGACCCCCAGATCCTATCTGCAGACCTGTGATCAGTCCGTCTCTGAGGGGTCCCGCTCTGGCCCTGGTTCTCTCCTGGGAGCCGGGACAGATAAGACCAGGCCCCTGACACCCTGACACCCAGACCCCACAGCAGCGGTTCGCCACAGATAGTCCCTGTTCCCTGGGGAGGAGACAGCCAGGGGCATCACTGGGGGGAAGATCCAGACCTTTCCATGGAGATTACAAAACCTGCCTTCCTGTGGCATTACTGGTTTATTGTCTTTCTTTTTTTCTTCCTCTCTTTAAATGACCAAATTTAAGCTCTCCCACTGTCCTCGTCTATGAAATATAGGCATATTAATTGCAACACATAAATTGCCATGATCTCTATTACTTCATCACTGATTAAATTAATTAACCGTATTCTCTCTGCATGCGGTGTCATTTGAGTCTTCATTAGAGATGGCTGCTGTGTCGTTTCAATTGGCCTTCCATCAAAAGTGTCCTGAAAGGAAATGTTTCATTTTCAGTTGCACATCATAGCTTATCTACCTGCCCATGCCCTGCATTTCAAAATAAAAGTCTCCCAAGAAATAGCCTGAACGCAAATAACCCTTCACTCAAATATCACCATTTATATGAATATGAATATATATTACAAAATAAATTCCAACAATAAATGTTATCAAATGCAGAAATGGCTCCAGTAGATGTGGATATTATGTGGATTTTTGTAAGTCACTTTGGATAAAAGCGTCTGCCAAATGCCCTAAATGTAAATGTAATAAAGAATACCTTCGCCTTCAAAGTAAAGTTTAGCTATTCGCGGTATTATCGTCCTCCTCCGGGCATCACCTGGCCCGAACAGACCTTTTGTTTGCTTACCCATAATGCTCCCTGGCACGGTCGCACTCGCAAGAGAAAAGGAAGACGTATCTGTCAGCCGAACAAAAGATTTGCTGTTTTTTTGTCAAAAGAGGGGAAAAAAAATCAATGGTTATCTCCCGCCGGCGTCGGTGTGGGGCGTAATCAATGTCCTTCTGGGTGCAGCGCTGTGGACGGAGATGAGGGAACAATGAGGGGGATATGGTCATCCCAGGGTCACACGGCACGCTGGGAGACACTTCTCTCTCTGTCTCGTGGCTCTGCATCGTGTTGGCGCTCATCCCGGCCTCTTCTGTTGGGGTATTGATTTCCTTCAGGGGCCCCTTTGTGACCGGAGGAACCGATGGCCTGTTTCTCGGCGGGCGCGGGGGCTAATCGAGGCCGTGCGGCCGCCCGCCTGCCCCCTGCAGGATTCCCGCGCCGCCGTTGTCATAAACACGTTTGACCTCTGCCATCGGCGTCCTTGTGGTGGCGCGTGCTGTCGGCTGCACGGTGGTCGGCCGGCGGCACAGGAATGCATAGTTCCTTTGTCAGGACACTGCTGGTGTCACACGTTGTTCTAGTTGCTCAAGTCGTATCATTTTGGCCTTTGGGATCGATTGAAGATGTATAATGATCTATTGCTGTTTTTTTTACACATGTTTTTATAAAATTTGAGGAATAGATTACTTAGAACATAGCACCCTATCTTAGGATATTTCAAGATGGATGCTGACAAATCCGCATGAGCTGGTTTATAATTTTCTAACTATTAATACATTGTAAACGTATACATCGGCATGGCTTGTCATTGTCACAATGGAGTACTTATGCTCGTGTCCTATAATGTTGCACACTCAGCTCATCTTCCATTCACGTTCGCTCAGTTCACTCAACCTGGCAACGCGCGTGAGCTTTCCAGTCTGGGGAGGAGGAGGCTGTGCATCATTGTTACATATACCTTTAAATCACATTGTAATGTAAAAACACACAATATCCACTTACTTACAGTTGGAATAAACGCAGAGCAATGCATTCGCAAATGCTAAATAGTGGCGTGCA
>PIJE02000938.1:6722-53536 GCA_002895965.2 Coryphaenoides rupestris | reverse complement strand
CGACATAGGGTCATGGATATGGCGGCGACATGGTGGCGATATGGTGGTGACATGGTGGTGATATGGTGGTGATATGATGGTGATATGGTGCTGATATGGTGGTGACATGGTGACATGGCGGTGACATGGCGGTGACATGGCGGTGATATGGCGGTGATATGGCGGTGACATGGCGGTGACATGGCGGTGATATGGCGGTGATATGGCGGTGACATGGCGGTGACATGGCGGTGACATGGCGGTGATATGGCGGTGACATGGCGGTGATATGGCGGTGATATGGCGGTGACATGGCGGTGATATGGCGGTGATATGGCGGTGACATGGCGGTGATATGGTGGTGACATGGCGGTGATATGGCGGTGATATGGCGGTGACATGGCGGTGACATGGTGGTGATATGGCGGTGATATGGCGGTGACATGGCGGTGATATGGCGGTGACATGGCGGTGATATGGCGGTGATATGGCGGTGACATGGCGGTGACATGGCGGTGATATGGCGGTGATATGGTGGTGACATGATGGTGACATGGTGGTGATATGGCGGTGATATGGCGGTGACATGGTGGTGATATGCCGGTGATATGGCGGTGATATTCCTACACATCCCCTCTCTTAACCAGGAGCACGTTTCAGGCATTAAGAGGCCGCCAGTGGGTTTTGATGCTCCTCTAAACACAACACACTCAGAATAGACTCCAGCAACATTCACAATCAATATCTCCCACCACCACGTACGTTCCCCTCCCTGAAGCAGCGCTCGGATTGAAAAGCAGATCATCTTGTGATCTGTGAAGCGTGGATACGTGATCGGAGCGCGTCTAATCTACACAGAAACAAAAACAACCAAAAAAAACCACCCAGATTGTCTCGGTGAAGATCAGTCCTATTCTTCATGGAAATCAGATCCGCGTCGTCTGGCTTGAATGCGGAGAAGTATTATTGTCTGAGACGCTCTCTCGAATTGACGCCCGGAGTCTGATTTCCCCAGATGCCGCCGGAGCATTGGCAGGCACCGACAAAAATCCGCTCTTCACGTAAGACGCTCCTAAACGCTTGTGATGCCTCTGTGCCGTGTTGCCCACCGCGGCACCGCCGACACTTCAGCTGGTATAGTGAAGAAAGAAAGAAAGGAATAAAAAAACATCGTAAATTGACCTCAAATGATCGGGGAAACAAGTCGTGGAGAGCACGGTGTGAAGCCTTGCAGTGCCCTCATGTTCTCTGCCGTTTCCACAAGGTCAATATTCCTATTCCTCCTGGGTCAGCCACGACGGCCAGGAATTAACTGGGGATGAATTTAGAGGGTTCATTAATACAGAAAGCCCTCCGAAAAAAAACCCCCGACCTCCTCCAGCTCTGTCACAGATCCCTGCTCAGAAACGACACTCGGATGTAAAAACAGAATATCAGTAGGCCTACACATAAGGCACGCGCGCACCATAACAGTACAGCGTATAGCCACGCGCCGTATGTTTGTCAAACACCTTGAAAGATTTGAAGGATGTTATTGTGACGAAATAAGAGCGTGTGAGCAAGAAAAGCAAACCACGGGCAAGAGAAGAAGAAGAAGAAGAAGAAGAATAAATGGAGAATCATCTGTCAATACCGGCCCTGAACAGAGTGTTGACGTCTCCGTTCCGCGGGCCCCTGCTGTGCCCTCTCTCTCTCTCTCTCTCTCTCTCTCTCTTTCTCTCTCGCTAGCATTCATTCCCCGATGACATTTTGTATGATGACACGCGTTTTGTAAATTTGTGGCAAATTGCCCTGTCAGACAGCCAGGGGACAGCTGCCACTCTCAGGCTCCACTACCGCTGCGTGATATCGAGGAGGACGTATGATGGCGAGGAGGGGGGGGGGGGGGGGGGGGGCAGGGAATGAAACGGGTGTGGGTGTCAGGATGTGGGGAGTGGGGGTGGGGGGGGGTGATGCTGGGCGATGGGGAGGAAGGAAAAGGAGAAGTCAGGTGTTTTTTTTCTTTTTTAATCTGCAGGCGGTAGATTCCCTGGAGACGAGGCCCGGGGAGCGGGGATCCCATCGCCCCCACCACCCCACCTACACCCCACCTACACCACCACCACCACCACCACCCCCACCTACACCACCACCACCACCACCTCCCCTCCAGAGGCCGACAGAGGGCTGATCAAGTTGAAGTGGAAATGAAGTTGCTTGAAGCGCGCGCGCACAAGAGAGATGGGTGGAGGGTGTGTATGTGGTGGGAATGGTGGTGGTGGTGATGGAGATGGTGGTTGGTTGCTATGAAACCATGAAAAGAGCCAATACTGAGACTAATCTTTCCCAAGAACCATTTAAAAAGCACCATTAATTGAGTAGACAGCACAACTCTTTTGTCTTTCGTCTGGCTTTGTAACAGAGATTTCGTAAGCGACTTTGTAACAGAGTTGTCGTCATGTAATGTGTGAGTGAGCAGTTGTCCGAACGATGCATTGCATAAGCATCTTTGTGTCCCTGGTTGGTTGCTGCTTCCTCGAGGCCAGCTACATCGTTGCGTAACACCGTGTCCTCCTCCTAATGATCTGTGTGGTGCATTAAGTCCACGACACTGTTGGACATTGTCTCTTTTGTCCCGATGGCAATTTAAAACCAAACAGAACAAGAGTCCATGGGGCAAAACAGAGCAAAGGCAGGAGGAGAAAGACCAAGTAGCAGGTGAGGAGGGAGGGAGAGAGAGAGGGAGAGAGAGGGGAGAGAGTGAGAGCGAGGTAGATAGAGGAGAGAGGGGGAGAGAGAGAGAGTGGAGAGAGAGAGAGAGAGAGGTAGATAGAGGAGAGAGAGAGAGAGAGTGGAGGGAGAGAGGTAGAGAGCACAAGAGAGAGAGAGAGAGAGAGGAGCAGATGGCAAGTCCTCCAGGCCTTTTGTGACGGACGGTGAAACAGCCTGAGAGGTGGAGGTGGAGGTGGGGTTTCTAGGGGCGGGTGTGGTGGTACTGGTGGTGGTGGTGGTGCTGTGGGGGGGCGGTCCAACACGACACACAAGCAGATGACTTGTCCACCTTTGATATTCAAGGGTGTGTGTGTATAGAGCAGGGATGGAAAGCGCTCATAAGGAGCAGCAGAGAGTGGAATTAACAGCCCACACCCCCCCCATTGAAAGATCTCCTCATTCATTCATGGTTAACCCCCGGCTGTCCAGAGAGCCCTAATCCTTATTAGTGATGTAGTTGTAAGGGTGGGTGTGCTAGGGGGGTGGGTGGAGCACGCCGCGGTGACATGTGCCGTCATTGTGTTGTGGTTCACGTTAATCAGGCCGTCATGGTGGGGTCTTGGCGTGTCTTCACGTCCATAAAGACCCCCCGTGGTGTAATGGATGTTAGCCGCTCTGGGCTGGGCTGGGCTGGGCTGGGTTGGGCTGGGTGTCATGGTGAGGCAACACCCCCCCCCCCCCCCCCCATCCCGTTGTAGCAGGAGAGCTTCCGCCCAGGAGATTAAAAATGTAAAAAAAAACCATCTGAGGCGAGAAACGAGAAAAAGTCATAAAGGTTTCCGCTTCGAGAGTGTGAGGGCTGTTTGTCAAATGGTGTAAATGGCGCCCATGTCACACACTCACTAGAGCTGGTGTGCACACTGTACCAACCTGCAACTACCACGGAATTTCCACCTGTTTAACAACTTTATTCATTTTAGTAAAGATACCATTGCCAACTTATATCTTATATCTTATACTTATTATATTTATATTTTATTATATTTTTCTATATCTTTCTGTTTTTTTTCAATTTTTCTTTTCGGCTTATTCACTGTTTATTTACTGTTTATTTATTATTCGATTGTTTTTATTCTTATGTTGTTGGTATTTTGGAGCAAAAAGTTAGGGGTATGGGGTTTGGGGATTACTTAACCTTTTCACCAGACAATGCTATAGAGACCACACAGTCTCTTAACGTTTATTATTCACTATTGAGTCATTTAGTCATATATTTATTCAAATCCATTTGGATTGAATTTGATTTCAGATGCTTAAAGTAGCAGGGAGGGGTTAGGGCTTCTTGCCTACAGGTCAACTACTGGGAATATACTGTACATGTATAATGTTAGATGTGTGTAGGTTTGTATACACACACACACACACACACATACACACACACACGCACACACACACACACACACACACACACACACACACACACACACACACACACACACACACACACACACACACACACACACACACACACACACACACACACACACATTTAATGATGGAAACACACACACTGCAAGAGATAGAGGTATAGGGTGTGCGCACATTCATTTGAAGATATACACACATCTAAACAGATTGCACACACACACACACCCACACACACACACACACACACACGGAGCTTAAAACAATAATAACACAATAAAAAGGTTAAATAAATACTGCCCCTAGCGGTTCAATTATAAACATTTAAAATAATCAGGGCTTTCTAATAGCTTTATGGACATCAGCCCTATTATATTAAAATTTGTAGCCATTTAACCAGTTACTTAGCCATTAGCTACCTAAACACCACTGCTCCAAACCGTTCAAAAATCTCATATCCTGAACAAAATATAAACCCATGCACTTTCTGTCGTAATTCATTATCAGTGAAGAATATACGTATATATATATATATATATAACATCTATACTATATACTATAAAACATCTTGTTTTATCAACAACAGCCAGTTCTGTGAACAGAACCGTGGATTTGACTGTCCTTCTGTCACACAGTATCTGTGTGTGTGTGTGTGTGTGTGTGTGTGTGTGTGTGTGTGTGTGTGTGTGTGTGTGTGACATGACACTAAAACTACAGCTCATCGTGTATGGTATGAATCCACAAAATCCTTCCCAGCGGTTTGCATCCATCCCACCTCCAACCTATATGGTTACACCTGCAGCGGGGTCGTGTCTACACATCAGAGTGTATCTCCCAACAGCCGTAGGCCTCTGCATGCTGTTTCCTGTTCCTAGATAACATATCTGGATGTCAAACGCACTGGGAATACACACGCGCTGGATTAAATGTACCCCCCCTCCTATCTGAATACTAGGAAATCCGTAAATAAAAAAAAAATAATAAAAACTATTAAAAGCCGCGGTGAGAATCCGATCATGTAAATGGGAGGCGCCGTGTTTAGGCGAGGGTCCCGGAGGACGGCCGGTTTATCAGGATCTCTGTCTGCCAGCGCTGTCCGGGCTCGTCTGTCTCTCGCCGCCGTCGCACAAAGACGCTCGGCAGCGCCATTCACCACCCAAAGGTCAGCCGGGCTGGCTGGCTGAATACCTAAAGAGGTGTGTGTGTGTGTGTGTGTGTTGGGGGGGCGGGGTAGGTAGCAGCCGTAGTGGTGCTGATGTTGCGGCGTGGCTTCCTTCCTTCCTCAGGTACCCGGGGTGATGGGGGGGGGCGGGGGGATGTGATATACATGGGGAGGATTAACGCTATGAGATAGGCATACTGACATTGTCCTAGTGCTGTGCTGGGGTTTAGGATGTGCGGCTGTTGAACCTTTTGTTTAAATTCTTTCATCTTGACAATGCTACTGCTCATGTTGTGTATTCACCACTATCACCGTGACGATCCCTACAACGTTCACCACTTCATTCCATACAATACTCAGCATGTCATTTACCACAACATTCACAATTTGACATTAACAACTTTATCATAGAATTCACCATAACCACAAAATGTAACACATTCACATTCACCAGTTTACCAAAACATGAACCACTTTACCACAAACATTCACCAGTTCACCAAAACATGAACCACTTTATCACAGCATTCACCAGTTCACCAAAACATCAACCACTTTACCACAACATTCACCAGTTCACACAAATATGAAGCATTTTACAAAAACATGAACCAATTTACCGCAACATTCACCAGTTCACCAGAACATGAACCACTTCACCACAAACATTCACCAGTTCACTAAAACATGAACCACTTTATCACAGCATTCACCAGTTCACCAAAACATGAACCACTTTACCACAACATTCACCAGTTTAACACGATATGAACCACTTAACCAAAACATGAACTACTTTACCACAACATTCACCAGTTCACCACAATATGAACCACTTTAGAATAGAATAGAATAGAACTTTATTAATCCCGAAGGAAATTCTTGTGCCAGGTTACATAGCGATGCAGTACAATAAAACAATAAAACAATAAAACAATATGGAAAACAACAGAATGATCAAAATAAACTAACGGATTTACAAATTTACAGTTAAAATATACAAATATGTAGGCAAGATAAGATATTTCGACAGCGAAAACAATTTGGCATAATTTATGTGAAATATTATTGGACATGCACAATTAAAGAATATGCCACATGATGATGATTTTTTTTAGAGGTAGTGTTATAGGTAATATTTATTATTAATAATAATTATATTAGCACATGATAAGAGTATTGCACATGTTATTGCCACCGTATACGAGGAATTTACATGTGAGAGGTAATATATGCACATTATATTGCTGTTCATTGTCTTGTATTTCAACTGTTCCTTCCCACCAGAGGGGAGGAGTTAATAGCGTTTTGATTGGCCACAGGCAGAAAGGACTTTTTTATGGTGTTCTGTGGTGCACCTCGGTATCTCAGTTTCTTACGGGCTGAAGGTGCTCTGTATGACTCCAGTGTGGCGTGCAGGGGATGGGAGCATTGTCCATAATATTGAGCAGTTTACTCAGCATCCTCCTCTCCAGACCTCCACCAAAGGACTCTGAATTTCTGATGATCTTATTGAGTTTCTTTCGCGTTTCTGCCTTCACCCTGCTGCCCCCAGCACACAACAGCATAGAAGATGACGCTGGCCACCAACAGAGTGATAGAACATCTGCAGCACGGTCCTGCAGACGTTACCGTAAGGAATACATGGCGACTCTGGCCTTTCTTGTACAGGGCCTCTGTGTTTTTGGTCCAGTCCAATTTATTGTCTATGTGAACACCCAGGTACTTATATTCCTCGACGATGTCCACCTCGGTCCCCCTGATACTGACCGGTTTCAGGTCGGTTGCTTCCTGAAATCCACCACCAACTCCTTCGTCTTAGAGATGTTGAGTTGCAGGTGATTTAGTCCACACCACTCCACGAAACTGTCCCACCACACTCCTGTACTCGGACTCCTGCCCCTTTCTGATTGCAGCCCACAATTGGCATCCGAAAACTTCTGCAGGTGGCAGGACTGTGAGCTGTATCTGAAGTCTGAGGTGTAGAGTGTGAACAGGAAGGGAGACAGGACTCTCCCCTGAGGTGCTCCCATGTTGCTCACTATATGTTGCTCTGCAGCCTCACATACTGTGGCCGACCTGTGAGGTAGTTAGTAATCCAGGCCACTAGTGGAGCATCCACCTGCATGTCCAGAAGCTTAGTCCCAAGCAGGGCAGGCTTAATGGTGTTGAAAGCGCTTGAGAAGTCAAAGAATGTGACTCTCACAATGCTGCCTGCCTCCTCCAGGTGAGAATAAGCCCTGTGCAGCAGGTAGATGATGGCGTCTTCCACTCCAATACGGGGCTGGTAGGCGAACTGATCATCACATGTGAGGTCAAGGCCACAGGTCTGTAGTCACTGTGGCTGCTTGCGTGTCTTTTCTTGGGGACAGGAACCAGGCATGATGTTTTCCACAGGACAGGGACGATCGTCGTGCTCAGGCTCAGGTTGAAGATGTGCTGGAAGACACCGCACAGTTGAGTCGCGCACACCTTGAGTACTCTGGGGCTGAGGCCGTCCGGCCCCGCGGCCTTGCCTGGGCGTAGTCTGCTGAGTTCACATCTCACCTCCTCCGCTGTGATGGTGATTGGCCCTGGAGAGAGGAGAGGGAGGAGAGGAGCAAGGAGGGGAGAAGAGGGGGAGAGAGGGGGGAGGGGAGAAGGGAGGGAGTGGGGAGAGGGGAGGGTCACAGGAGGAGCTGGGGGGAGGGTGGAGAGGAGCCACATCGTCAAACCTGTTGAAGAACAGGTTTAACTCATTGGCCTCATCCAGGTTTCCCTCCCTTCCCTCTGCATGGTCTTAGCTCCATGGCCAGTGATGGTTCTCATGCCACTCCACACCTCCCTGAGGTTCTTCTGTTGAAGCTTCCTCTCGAGCCAGAACAAAACATGAACCACTTTATCACAGCGTTCACCAGTTCACCAAAACATGAACCACTCTACCACAACATCACTGTTGTGTAATCCCAATCAACACAACATTAAACATGTAATGTTCAATGTTAGGCACCATTTGCACAAAAGCACATTCCTTGTTTGCAAACACTAAGGCAATAAATCTCTTTCTGATTTTGATTCTGATTTGATTCTGATTCTGATTCACCACTTCACCACAGCCTTGACCCTCTTCATTCACCACTTCCCTACATTTTCCACCACTCCAGGGTCGTGATGTATGCCAGTGAGGCATGAGGGTCTTTCTCTCTCTCCCTCTCTTTCACTCTCGCTTTCTCTCGCACTCTCTCCTCTGTCCTCCCTGAGCTGGAAGACCCTTCCCTGTGGCTCATTATATACCTGGTGAAGAGGAGAGAGAGGGACAGAGAAGAGGACACAGAGGAGAGGAAGGCCGTATCCACTGTCTCTCTCTCTCTCTCTCTCTCTCTCTCTCAGGAGTGAGTGTTGCTCTTCTCTGGTGATTTTTTCCTAATTGTGTCATCTTTGAGAGGCGTGCTTAAATGAAGGGCCCTCCATGTTAATTAAAGACAAGTTCAACAGCACAGAAGAATTGCTCTAGTATAAGTACTTGTGTGGGTTTAACAGATCACTGTCTTTTTGCTAGTTGTAGTTTATTTGGCCCATAAGGTTTGATACTAGGCATCTGTAAGAAAAAACTACATAAAATCTAAATGAACTCTAGCATGCTAGCATGCAAAATATATTTGTTCTAGTATGTTTTGGTTAACCACATGCTTTTTTTGTACATAATTTGGACAATGGAGAGCAGGTATTGTGGCCGTTCTCGTCGGTTGAACTTGAAAAAGGAGAGACGATAGCCAAGTGGTTAGAAAACACACAAAACGTACCCAAAAAGACAAAGTCAAAACTCACGGAAGGTTCCGGGGGTGGATAAACTAAAGCGGCAAACGACTTCCATCTCAGTGGGAGTGCGGGGCTGGCGGTTAAGTGTTAACTAATGACAGGGCGATTACGGCAGTCTGCAAAGGCGACTATCCTTTTGGACTTTATTTCCCTCCCAAAAGCGACAGGAAGTCTCTTGTGTTCGCTAACTGCGGGTTGAAAAGGGACAAACGTACAGGCCTACCCCCAAAATGTCATAATTTGCCCTAACAACTATGATTACACCTCTTATCGATTCGGGGCCACAAATGAAATGAAAAGCTTGGAAACCGTCGTATTATGACTTATATTAGCGGTTAAAGCGGTGCGGCAGACGGATTCATTGTGTGCACTCTTGGTTTGGCCTACATGGTGGGTGGGGGGATTCTTGGAGCATAATGCCGCAATGATTTAGTGTGTAAACAAAGAGACGGAACCATTTGAGGGGCCACAAAAGCAGCACATAACGGGGCCCACAATAGCCGCACATGCACAAAAAGTGGAAGCAAAAAGTCAACACATTTCAACAAATGGGTCATTTTATTTGTGGAGCCACCATCGTGGTTAAATCGTAAATGGTGTGTGTGTGTGTGTGTGTGTTAAGGTGTGTGTGTGTGTGTGAGGAAGAAGCGGTTTGACCTCGTTCTGTTTGTGGTGTATTTCTACAGCATGAAAACGAAAACGGTGAGGTCAACACATTGTATTTCCAGGCTGAACAACAGTCTGTGCGGCGAATAGCTGTTCTAATATTGTGTTGTCATAGACGCACAAGCTGGACCACCTCAGACAGAACATTATCGTGCTTTGTGTGTTCCTAACCAAACAATTCTTGTTTATGTAACTATACATTATATATACAGTATATATATATATATATACAGTATATATATATATATATCCAAATCTGCAACTCACAATGTTGTTGTGTTATGGTGGATGTTGTGGTGACTGATGAGGGTTATGGTGAATTATGTGGTGAAGTGGTGAATGATATGTGGTGAATGTTGCGGTGAGTGATGCTGTGAATGATGTCATTAGTCATTCAGTATTGTTTCATGTAATAGAATATTTGATTATACTTTAGCACTCCCTTCTGTAAGTCAAGTAGTACATTATATATAATATTAAGTGAATGGCTCTGAGCCAAGTCAAATATAATGAATATCTCATGTTATGGGATAAAATGAGATATTAACTTTGAGATTTGACCTTTTTAAATCAGGAACAGGCTTTTGAAGTAAAACCCAGCTGTTTAACGATGTAGCCTATAATTCAATACATTTCTGTGTCTATATTGCTCTCTTATAGTGTTTTTTAGTGTATTATAGTTATATTTAGTTTTATTATGTGAGGGAAAGTGTAGGCATATGTGGATGTCATTGTTTTAGTTCAAATTCAAAGTATCCCCAATGTTAGATGTATAGCAAGAAAATGAATGCGTAATTATCTTAGCATTTAACTGTTCAGTCAGGCCCTTTATTTTTTCCTCCCCAATTCATTTTATTTAGACTTTAAAAGTGATTTTAGTGTCAGGAAGATTCATCCGAGTGCCACGGCACAGTCCTGGACGCCCAGGGGACGTCTATTTTAACTTCTCCTCCCTCCCCCTTTATGAAGATATTCATAGAGCGATATCTAATAACTGGAGAGCTAATTAGTGGGCGAGAGAGAGAAAGACCTCCTTTCTCTCTCTCTGGCTAATTAGGTTATCATGACGAGGAGGAGAAGTGTGTTAAGCGGTGGGAGTGTGTTACGGTCCTCGGCGACGGCGGTGTACGCAGAGGGGGAACGGGCGCCGCCGTGGTTTTCGGCGCGCTGGCAGCGGCCGTGTCGCGAGGACAATAAGTGTCTGGCACACTACAATTACCCCTCTAATGATTGACTTGGGGGAACTGTGCTTATCTGTGAGGGGCCCTCAGCCATTAGGGCTCGTGTTGAAGACGGAGGACGGAGGACGGACCCCCCCGGGGTCATTAACGAACGGGAGAACAGAACAAGGGACTCTCATGTTCCCTCTGCTCGGTTCCTGGATGGATCTGGGGTGGGGAGATATTCAGGAGAGACTACAGTTTGGGTCGTCTTGTTGGGTCGGTTTTCTCGTAAACCAGTCTTCTGTACAAAAAACAAAGTTATGAGTCCAACCAGAAAACTCTAGCTATATGCTAGAGCTTCTCTGAACTCTGGCCAGTTAAAGTAGATAATGCAGCATGTATATATTTTGTTGTATTCATTCCAAATTTGCTTGGAAGAGACAAACCACGACTCGGGCAACGGGAAGTATTGTTAAGTTATCCTGGGCCCCATGCACAACCCCAGGTATAACGTTTATTGCTCCTCATTGATATGCTTCATATTAGACACCCCCACCAAATGGGTCTCCCCTCATAGCCATGTATGGCTCGGTCCCACTGGGTCATGGTCTTGTCGTCAAGTTTGATCTGGTCAGTCTCCGTAGTCTAAGTCACCTCCCACACGAACAACTCAAGAAACACAACACACACTACAGACGTCTAACACTTAATAACCCAAAGTAACACACAACATGTTGGGGGTGTACCGCCGTTGTCCTCCCCCGGAGGTCGCCACAATATGATACCATTTATACGCTGAGTTTGAGCAAATGTTTTGGAATATTACTATTCAAGTTAGCAGGTGCTTTTATCCAAAGTCACCTCCATTGCATACAGTACATGTCCAGGTCATTCAGGGGCAGGATGGGGGAGGAGCCTCTTGCTCTGAAGTGTTCATTGAGTTCACTAAGGAGAGGAGCAAGAACACATGTTCACGTGTAAAACATACAAAGTTCATGCCGTGCAGAGAACAGACACCAGCCGTTACTTTTTATAACCTAAATTACAGATTACAGATATAGATTTTTGGAATATTCATGTATTTTTAATGGAACCTTTTGGTGTTAAATTAAATATTACATTCCTGCCAGCGCACGTGATCGATCGGCAGCCGGAGTGGAAGCATAATGTGATGAATTATAGTTTTAAATGAAAATACATTTGGTGCAGCGTGATTAATCAGGACATCTGTAAAACACACCTTCAGGTGAACACATTAAGGACCGTATTAAAGTTTAATATTTAATTATAACATGATGTAAAATTAAATATTTACAAGCCTAATGAGTCAGGTAATGGTTTGATTCTCTTTTGTTGTGATAATGTTGTTTTCATGGTAGGTGAAGGACAAGGCTACGAGCTAGCTCCACATTTACAACTGGAGTTGTTTATTTTCATCAAGCTCTGTAAGCAGTGTATACTGCATATAGAGGAGAGACCAATATGAGGAAATTAATAATTACAGAAATGAATCAAATAGAATATAGAGTAAATCTTAACGTGGTTCCATGAGTCAAAGTTTCGCCATCATTGCCTGTAAAACGAAACCTCAAGTCGAAGCCACTTAGGTATTTCAGTTGAAGCTCTTGTCGGATTTGTATTGACTTGACGCTTTAATGTACGAGTACGGTAGTGATACATTTGTACATCATGTCCATGATGTACATGATTCTCTTTACTTCAGATGCATACGAATGAGGACTGTGTAAAATCAAACTTGTTGATTATGAATAAGGGGCATTTCCATCTGGTTCAATTCCCCAGCATCTGGGCTCCAGCCTAACCTGGAACCATCCTTGAGCAAGATGCCCCCCTAACCCCTACCTGCTCATTAATTACCTGTATCTGACTTCACTGTAAGTCTCTTTGGATAAAGGCATCTGCTCAATGACTAAACAGTAAACAGTAGTGTGTCATGGCGGTGTTCAGCCAATGGGAAACCAGGAGAGCCCATGAAGTTAACCCAGGACCAGGAAGCAGAGGCTGAAATGGATTCCAGGAGCCCATTGTAAGAGAGGAAGAGAGAGAGAGAGAAAGAGAGAGAGAGGGGGGGAGGACAGAGGAGAGAGTGCGAGAGAAAGCGAGAGTGAAAGAGAGGGAGAGAGAGAGAGAGAGAGAGAGAGAGAGAGAGAGAGAGAGAGAGAGAGAGAGAGAGAGGGGATCCATTACGGAGAAATCATGATTTATGTCAGCGCTGGAGTGGATGTCAGCCCAGGCCAGGGATGGAGCTATGCGCCAATAATGATGAATGCTCCCCATTCATACCCCAGCCCCCCCTTCTTCACCACCTTCACCCTCCTCCACCACCACCATCACCCCTAGCCCCCCAACCCTCTCTTATGTCTCGAGCCCACAGGAGAGAGAGCTACCCCAACCTCCACCCCACCCTCCTCCAACACCTCTCCATCCTACACAGTCTGGCATACACAATGCTACTGCCTGCTTCCCCTCCTCTTCCTCCTCCTTCTTCTCCTCCTCTCCATCATCCTCACCTCCTCTCTCCTCTTCCTCCACCTCTCCAACACCTCTCCATCCTGCACAGTCTGGCGTACACAACGCTACTTCCACCTACTCCTCATCTCCCCTTCCTTCCTGCTGCTCCTCCTTCTCAGTTTTCTCTTCTTCCTCCTCCTTGTCTCTCCAAAATCTCCCTCCTTTCATCCTCCTCCTCATCCTCCTCCATCTCCACCTCCTCCTCCCCCTCTGTGCTCCTCCTCTCCTCCCAGATCAGATAGAGTGTGACATCTCATCTGCGTGGTGGGTGCTGTTGCGGTGTTGTGTTGTGTTGTGTTGTGGCCGTATCTTGTTGTTGTCTCCCGCGTTGCGTGTGATCTGTCTCTGTGTGGACACCCCCCCCCCCCTTACCCCCACACCCCCCACCTCCCACCACAGCCCATGATGGATTCCAATGATCCAGCGCTTTGGGGGCCACGAGGAGTGAGGCAGTCACCTTTAAGCTGGGGCCTGGCGATCTGTCTCTGTCAGCACCAGCACCCTCTGTACGACCAAGAGAGGGAGAGAGGGGGAGAGAGTGGGGGGAGAGAGAGAGGGTGTGAGAGAGGGCAGAGGAAGGGGGAGAGAGAGAGAGAGAGAGAGAGAGAGAGAGAGAGAGAGAGAGAGAGAGAGAGAGAGAGAGAGAGAGAGAGAGGAGAGAGAGAGAGAGAGAGAGAGAGAGAGAGAGAGAGAGAGAGAGAGAGAGAGAGAGAGAGAGAGAGAGAGAGAGAGAGAGAGATGGAGGGGGAGAGAGAAAGGGAGAGAGAACGAGAGATTGAGAGAAATTGAGGAGAGAGAGTGAGGGTCTGAGGAAGAGAAATGGCAGAGATAGGGGAGAGAGAGAAGATCAATTATACCAGATGGAGATAAGAATGAGGCACGGAGGAGGGGGACAACACACACGCACACACACACACACACACACACATTTATACATTATACAACTACAAGCCGGTTGTTGTGAAACTCCAATTCCCATAAGCATCTCCTTAGGTAACACAACTGACAGTCGGCAAGGTAACCATTAGGACAGGAGTGGAGGCGTACCAACCATCACATCGTTAGGCCGGATGGATAACCTCTATTTAAGATATGATTGGAAGATGGAGGGAGTGAGGTGGAAGGGGTGAGGTGGAGGGACGCCAGACCGGGCCCATAGCTGAGGACCCTTCTCTCCGTATGGTTAACAGTTGTTTGACTTATGGTATGAAGGGAAGGAAAATGTAAATATCTCGGCTAAAGGCTCCGACCCACTAGGCGGCAAACCTACCGATTCTCAGGCCGACTGACTCTGGCAATGAGCCAATGAGATTTGAGCTTGGTGAGGAACGACCAATGGGGTTTGAATTCAAGAACGGCCATTGGGGTGTGTGGTCAAGAGGACAAAAAGGGGAACACATGGGGGGAAAAGATTGGTGGTGGTATCTTGGTGTGTATCTTTTGGTTTGGAGCGTTTACAGAGAAGGCGCGGATAATCAGAAAGTAGTCTTCACGTGTTCCCAGTCACCTTAGTGTGGCCCACCGACCCGACAGCAAGGCAAGACTGATGGTCCAGTCCAGTCGTGTAGTGTGTACTGACAACGTCATGCAGCCCCCACTTTAAAAGTCACCAAGTGGGTATAGGAACCTTATGCCAGACTAAGACATATTAACCAATATTACAATTTCACTCACAGTTCCCTGGGAGGACCGCATCAAGGAGGCCAACGAGAGGAAGAGGGAAAAGTATGTTGAGCTGGTGGACGAATGCCGGATCAATGGGTGGTGAGCAAGGTGTGAGTCAATTGAGGTGGGATGCAGAGGGTTCGCAGGCCAGCCACTGGGCATTGGCCAATGAGGCAGCAGAAGTTGCCTCAAGATGGCTGTGTATCAGGAGGGGAGAGACGTTGGTGGGGTAAAGCTACCTGGACACAAGCCGGGGCTTGATCAACCCCGACTGGGTCACCTGGAGGAGGGTGTCTGATAGTTGAAAGACCCGAAACACCTGAGGAACCCAGGAAACATCACTGACGATGTGTCCAGGGTCCTCAGTAAACATTGGTCGGTAATATATTTTTGGGGGAGTTAGGCTTAGGTTAGGCGTTATGGTTTAGTTTTAGGGTTAGGGTGTGGGGTTGGGTAGTGTTTGAGTTGAGAGTTAGGTTTGGCTTAGTTTTAGGTTTCAGGCAGGGTTATGGTTGGGCTTTAGGGCCTGGTTTCAGTGGCTTTAATGTTAGAGGTTTTGGTTTGGTCATATTTTACTGCTACCAAACATTTTTTGAATATACTATTTTCCAAAAATAGTATCCAAAGCAATGCTGGAACACATGTGTATGGGTTATTATAGAGAGAAATTCTTGCTTACAGCAGAAGGTCAAGAAAAACCGGCCCCTAAACATGGTGGAAAATAGGCTTTTAGGTGTTAGTGTGTGTTGTTAGAATGCTGGTGTGTGTGTGTGTGTGTGTGTGTGTGTGTGTGTGTGTGTGTGTGTGTGTGTGTGTGTGTGTGTGTGTGTGTGTGTGTGTGTGAGGCTGTGTTTAGCTGTGTTTAGCTGTGTGTGCTGGCAGCAGGCCGTCAGCCAGCCAGTGTGTAATTGACGGAGACAGATAGCAGTCAGAGGTGTGATTAGTTCTGCTTGCTGAGCAGTCCATCAACCCAGAGCCATGGAGGAGCAGGGAGGAGGTGGGAGAAGCAGGGAGGAGAGAGGAGGTGGGAGGAGAGAGAGAGTGAGGAGCAGGGAGGAGAGAGGAGAGAGAGAGAGAGAGAGGGAAGCCCTCTGGAAACAGCAGCATCAGCAGCACGACAGACTTGCATGTAGCGTAGCAGCGACTAGCACATTGCGTAGCAGCATTTAGCTTGTAGCCCGTAGCATGTTATAACAGTGCATACTAAATTCCACATTAATGCAAGCACATTACTACTCTTAATATTGAAACATGTATTTCATTACTTCACTGTGCATTTATCATTTACACATTAAGCATACACATCTGCATCACCACAATGTTCAACATGAGTTATTCATCAGTCTTTAAGCAGTCTTTTCAAGAGTCCATTGAGTCTTTGTGAGGATATAGAAAAAAGCCCCAAAGTCATTCATATAAATTCAAATATATGTCTTGAAAAAAGTCAACAAAAATCCTCGCATGTAGCGGAGCAACGTCTAGCATGTAGCGTAGCAGCATTTAGCATGTAGCGTAGCAGCATTTAGCATGTCGCAGAGCAGCGTCTGCTAACTGAGGCCACACACTGATTCACTTTTACAGCAATTTCATCTCAGATTGAACATAAGAAAAACGTTCTTCTATAGCTAGCCTACTCTGCACGCTGTCCAGCTGTTTCATTCATATTCTGTGTCTTCTACCTGCTGAGAATTTACTGAACGAAGCATGACTTGATTAGTTTTGTTCATTTCTTTATGTTCATAGATATGCACACACCCCAAAATCTCCCACTTTATACGATTTCTAAATTTTATAATTTGCACGCCTTTAGTTTTCCTCACCAGTCTCTCGTCACTTTCCGGAGGATGAGGAGGAAACGGTAGTAATACCTTGTTAAGATGCTGCGGTGCATGAACAAACAGGCTGTGACAGGACGGTATTAGGCTGCTCTCGCTGGCTGTGTGTTTGCGGTGTGTGGGGGGGGGGGGGGCTCCGTATGCCTGCTGGTGGGCTAAGCTGTGAGCAAACAGGAGGGTTCAGTACTAATGTACATATAGAACGGCTCGTCTGGGGGGCCCCGTCCACCGGCCCCCCGGAGACACCCGTCCGCCATCACACGTCGTCTGAGAGACAGAGGCTCAGGCTCAGTTTGATAATGCGCGCCAGCAACACACAAATATTCCTCCAAATGAACACACGCTATCATTGTAGTCAACATTAGTTTCTTTTAAATGTCTAAACTATAGTATACTACTTTACTATGAATGAGGCTCCATTGAGTGTTTTAATATTCTTACCGCCAGCTTTTATGCATATAGCAGGATTTTTTAGTTGAATATATTTTGAGGACATCTAACTCAGGGATGGCTACAGGTAGACTGCTGACATTGGGAATCGAACCCAAAAGCTGTTGACTGGGAGTTGAACACACTGACCACGGCAATACTCCTACTCCTACTCCTGTGTCGGCATCCTATGTGTAGTCCTCCAGGAGTATTTTGTACATTATATGTGTAAAAGGTAGTATTTTAGGATGTTTTGTCTGCTACAATCGTGTATTATCGTTATCTTGATGATTTTAAAAGTGCTTCAAGTCGCCTACACGTTCCAAATGTTCACTACATCCGCCTCTCTGCTTATCCCGGCAGTTGAGAGTAGAATCAGGAGCAGGCATCACATAATCTCATCATCATCATCATCATCATGCTCATCAACAGCCCCAGACTGTACAGACCAGGTATATATAGAGCCAGTGTCCAGTAGTCTGCTGGCCGAAGACAGCTTGTCCACTGTGCGTCACGGTTGGACAGGCGAGGAGCCCAGGAGGAGGAGTAATGAATAAAGACCAGCTCAGAGTATGGGACTCGACGGCAGAACAATTGGAGAGGCGAGCAGCTGACAGAGCGGCGGGGCCGGGCAGGTACATGATCTAAATACTAATCAAACATCATTTACAGCCGGCTTTATACCCCCCCGCCCCCCCCCCCGCCCCCCTCTCTGGAGAGACGGCCCCTCGCCGCGGCAACCAGGGATTCATTTCAGAGATGTCATGGTGCATTAGTGTCTCGTAGGATCATCCCTCCTCCACCCATTTTGTCTCTCTCTCTCCCCCTCTCTCTCATCCTCCTCTCTCTCCCCCCCCCCCCCCCCCCTCACCCCTCTCTCTCTCTCTATTGTCCTCTCTCATCCTCCTATCCCCCCCCCCCCCTCTCTCTCTCTCTCTCTCTATTGTCCTCTCTTATCCAGGACCCCGGAAGAAAAAGGCCTCTCCTCCTCTCGTCCCTCACCCACCCTTCTCTCTCTCTCTCTCTCTCTCTCTCTCTCTCTCTCTCTCTCTCTCTCTCTCTCTCTCTCTCTCTCTCTCTCTCTCTCTCAGCCATAAACATGCACAGACGCAGCGGTCCAGGGCTTGCTGCTGTGCGGAGGTCCGATGGGATCCTCCAGCCTACAGGGGGCGCTGCACACAGAGGTCTGCTGGGATTCGCTCCTACTGGGGATGGTTGCTATACACGCAGAGTATAGCGACTTCCCCTGTGGGTCGAGAAGATAACAGCAGTGACATTTCGTCAGAATGTATCTTTTTACATAAATCCTAAAATCCTGCCAAATGACTTTTGTAACAGGTGGTGAATACCGAGATAAAAGGTGCACTTTTAAAAGGCATGTCTACTTTTATGTTGGTAGTAGTGGGAGTAGTATTATGGCTGAAATGAAATTTGATTTTATCTTATCTTATCGTATCTTAAATTGTTGTACAACTTGTTTTTACCCAGAATCCTACTGGGGTTTCACTTAATTGACCAGCAGCCATATTGGATTTGAACATATTAAAATGGCTTCAAATTCAAACAATGGAAACAAATGTATTCACCGGTTTATTAATTGATTATGCACACTGAATGCAATTTGTAAAGTTGTTTGATTTTAAAAGTGAAGGGACACATTTTTTGTCTGTCTATTTTGGAGTTTTTCTCTTTATAACAATAAAAAAACACAATGATGGATTATGTTAAAATGATAGCCACGCATTGTACCATCACTTCGTTTGTAATAAAAAATCTCTATGTTGATCATAATTTATCTTTAGAAAACCAAAAGGCGTATTTAGCGGACTGTAAATGAAAGCCTCGGTAATGAAGAAAATAAAAGCGTAATATGAATCACCGAAAACATTTGTAGGTCGATGAAGACTAGGAGAGACTATATAATGAAGACACGCTTGACGCTATACTATATTATCTGCACTATATTTAAATATGACGCCGTGTACAGATTTGTTTCGTGTGTTTCATTCCCGGCTCCAATAATAAAAGCCATTGCTGAGATTTATGGACCAATTTGATTGTGTTTTGATTGGTCTCATTCCCATGATGAAGAGTGTCCACACACACTGTCCCTCACACACACACATACACACACACACACACGTCTCTTTGTCATACTAATAAACTCCCCGCTAAGCAACCAATTCATTATGGCAGGGGGGAAAAATAACTCTTGTTTGCGGAAATTGATTTGAAAATACATTTACTGAAGAATAAGTAGATGCTTGTGTTCTGGGGAGAGCATTGGACGTTATTTGTATTATTACCCTACGAAACAAACGCAAAAGATTCAAATTTAAACCAAATGAAACCCCGTTAGAGGATTCTATGAATAACTGCTTCAGGTAGTTCTGTTTATTTCATGTAAATGAGAGGAGAGGGGGAACAAGCACTCCCCCCTGCTCTGTGTGTGTGTGTGTGTGTGTGTGTGTGTGTGTGTTTACATGTGAGTGAGAGACTGTGTGTGTGTGTGTGTGTGTGTTTACATGTGAGTGAGAGACTGTGTGTGTGTGTTTACGTGTGTGTGTGTGTGTGTGTGTGTGTGTGTGTGTGTGGGTCTGTTTGTCTATGAGTCTGTCTATGTTATAACGGTGATTTAAATCAAAGCCAATCGCAATAAATGAGGGAGGAGGGTAGTGTTGAACAAAACTATATCTATTTAAAATTCTATTCGATATGTTCTATTAGATAATGTGTCCAATCGTGTGATTGTCCATTATGAGTTTGTTCTTGTCTTTTGGTTTCACTCACCAACTAAAAAAATATTCCAATGCAATAAATCCAGAAAAGAGAAATTCCAAAAGTAAATCTCAACAAAATGTTAAGAATAGAAAATGGCAGATCCAAAATTAAAGCAAAAATGCTCAAGAAACACATACTGGTCCAAGAGCCATCAGAAAGGCCCACACTCCAACACACGACCCACATTAAACAAGGTAATAAGCAGAAAACAATGACATTTTCTTCTCTTCAAAGATAACAAAATGCATTTCCTCATCCTGGAAAAGTGTTTTAACTGGAATTCGCAGACATTTAACAAACCCTGTTTAAGAATTTCCTCTCGTTTAACAACCATATCACACTTTTTTTTCTTCTTATGTTTATGTATTATGTGTCTCGTCTTATGTGTATATACAGGTATGTGTTTGTGCTATATGCAGATAGCTCAGCTATTTATTCAGTTATTCAACGTTTGTGCTCTGCAAAGTAAAACCATAATCATAAAAGCATGATCATAATTTTGGAAGTCCAGAAAAAAGTCCAGGCCATTAACGAGGGAAAACGTTGCCAAGAGGTTTACATTGTACATGTGATATGTACACACACACACACACACACACACACACACACACAGAGACACACACAGACAAGCCATCCCTCGCGCTCTCTCTCTCTCTCCTATGTCTAAACTTAGTGGCCGCCACTACATATCATTTAATGCACAAAAAAGAAAGAAAAGAGAAAGAATCCAGTGAATGGGTCATTACATTAAACTCTGTCTCCTAATGCGGCTCAACTGGAGCCCTACGGCGGCCATGGAGGGGTCTCTAATGGGCGGCTGTATTAGTGGGTTAATTGCCATGTCCCGGTCTCCGTTGGATTATGAGCAGGGCCCGTTTCGCTTTAATTGTGAACCATCTCGTTCCATAGCTGCTCAGGGGGGTGGATAAGGTCAGGGGTCAGAGCTGCCCTCCGTGGTGAAGCGTGAAGAATTAAAAAAAAGTCCTAAAATAGCCCGCAGGAGTAGACCGGTGCTACAGTGCCATCTAGTGGCCGGTGGCGGCATGTGCTTCGTTATGAATGGACAGATGCATACAGTATGAGTTCCAATTGAGGGTTTGGGTGTGGGTTTGTTTCACATGCAATGTAGTCATTTAGCAGGTGCTAGGAAGTGACTTAATTGATGGACACTGAAGCTATTCTTATACATTTGTGTTGTTTTTATTATGGCTCTGGTGGCTTGTAATTTTTGTTGTCCGGTTGGAACAAATGTGTACGTTGGTATGTTGACTCCAATCCATCCTTTCTCCCTTTTTGTTGTTACTCTCACCCTGTGGACGTCACACACACACGCACACACACGCGCACACACATGTGCACACACACACACACGCGGTGCTTCTTGCATTAGGCAGAGTAGATGACAGGAATGGGAATCAATTGATTGGTAGTGAATGGGCAAATGGACTGCATTCATATAGTGCCTTTCTAACCTGTGGGTGAGAGACTGTGTGTGTGTGTGTGTGTGTGTGTGTTTACATGTGAGTGAGAGACTGTGTGTGTGTGTGTGTGTGTGTGTGTGTGTGTGTGTGTGTGTGTGTGTGTGTGTGTGTGGGTCTGTTTGTCTATGAGTCTGTCTATGTTATAACGGTGATTTAAATCAAAGCCAATCGCAATAAATGAGGGAGGAGGGTAGTGTTGAACAAAATTATATATATTTAAAATTCTATTCCATATGTTCAATTAAATAATGCGTCCAATCGTGTGATTGTCCATTATGAGTTTGTTCTTGTCTTTTGGTTTCACTCACCAACTAAAAAAATATTCCAATGCAATAAATCCAGAAAAGAGAAATTCCTCAAAGACCTTTACCATCGCTTTCACCCATTCATTCACATTCATTCACAGAAGGCCGGCGGTGTCGAGCATGCAAGGCAACTAGCCCGCTGGTCAGGAGCTGTTGGGTTTTAGTGACTTGCTCAGGGACACTTCGGCACTTGGCTATAGGAGGAGCCTGGGATGGAACTAGCAACCTCTAGTTGCCAGGTGACCCCGTGCTACTTCCTGATCTACTGTCGCCCGAACCAAACACGTTGTTACAACAATAATAGAAATGGGCTTCTGAACAGAATACCCAATTAGACTGGTTTGATTAATTTTACAAGTGAGACTTTTTAAGATGGCCGCTGTGTTTCTGGTGTGTCGGCTGATGTGTTTATGTGCGTATATTTCTGCCCTGGGAGCAGCCAGCCGCACGTTGTGCTGAGCCAGCGCCACCGTCTTGCCGCGCTGCTTAAAACCATTAAAATGTAAATGTTTCCGCGTCGCCGTCCACGCTCCACCGTCACCGCTGTGGCGCCCACAGAGCGATCATTTCACAAGTTCATCAGTGTGTCGGCCCGGCGAGGCGTTAGACAAGGAGGGAAGTCAAAAGAGAACACGGGTGGGAAATACAAATAGTGTCCGCTTGGTTTTGGGAGGCCGGGTAGCACCGGCTTGGGTGTTCGACTACCAGGCGAAAGGTTCTGGGTTCGATCCCCAATGTCACCATCCCCTCCCCTAGCTGTAGGCATCCTTGCGATGCCCCTATCCCAGACTTCTACCTGTTCCTAAATGACTTATATCTGTATTTACTGTAAGTTTCTTTGAAACTTACAGCAGGGGCAAAAGGCCGTAACTTCATTTTTGGTCAAAAAGGCTTGCAGTCAATTTCGCTGCCCTTTGTGAAGGAAATAAATATTTTCCTGTCCAAAATTCCAGATAATATTCAGATGCAAGAAATTGTTTAATTACATCGGGGAAATATTTGATTAAATGCATAGCCAACCTCTCTGTGTGTTTTGTACTATGTGAGCCCAGGCATAGAGAAAACATAAGGTTAGATTACACTAACTCTGGTTCTTTGCAAATAATTGAAAAGTAACATAGTCTGCTTCCCAGCAGAGTTTCCCCGTCACTTCTTATGGTCACCAAACATGCAATCTCCTGACTCCATCACCACCATTTACACCACCACCACCACAGGGCAGGCAAGGCTCTGTTTTCATTAGATAGCATCGAGATTGTGAAAGGGAGTCCAGTCTAGTTGTGGTTTGCTCTGCTGCAAGTGAACAACACCTACCTAACCTCTCCACGCCATGCGAGCAGAGGGCTGCTGTACGTGAAGGCTCTCGGATCGCGACAAGCATCACTGTTAACATTTACCTCTGATTGACAATGCAACATAGTTGGATGGAGTTACAACTGTTAACTTGAAAGGGGCCCTATTGTGCTACCAGGTGTGAGCGTGATCAGCCATTGTAAGCCGTTTCACTATTGCCACGTGACTACCGTCTAGTGACATCACAAGTGGGAATGTCCACCTAGATGTAGGCTGACTAAATCAGTTTACCTGTTGGTACAGTCCACTGGGTAGGCTGGTAGACTGATCTAGTAATCATACATCTAGGTGGACATTCCCACTTGTGATGTCACTAGAGGATATTCACATGGCAATTGTGAAACGGCTTGTATTGGCTAATCACACTCACACCTTGTGGCATAATATGACCCCTTTAAGGGGTCATATTATTCAATGCAAACTTGGCAGCTAGGCGACTTGCCTACAATCGACAGGGGTTCAAGATAGGCAGAGGCCTAGGCCTACGACAAATTGATTAATTTGTTCTCATAGTATATTCTATTATATTAGTAGATGTCCTAATAATAATAATGGGATAAACAAAGTGAGATCAAATGGAAGTTACGACCTTTTGCCTTGGCATGAGCACTTGATGTTCTGTACAAAGTCTCCAAATATCTCCATAGAAAGACGACAGCTGCTCCATGTCTATGAGGGGTGGAAGTAACAAAAATTAATAAATTAATGTGTAGTCGATTAAAATGCAATCAAATTAAATAGTCACTTGATGATTCAGCAAATGATTTAATTAATTCAGAACCAAACTGAATAAAACATCATCAATAAAATGAAATAACAATCAAACACATCATTGAAATAAAGACTGGTTTTATCTAATCACCTTGACATTCAATTCAATGCCTGCAATTCCATTCGCCACCACTTTCAAATCAAGGACACTTTCATGTTAGAAGGGTGGAAGTAACAAAAATTAATAAATGAATGTGTAATCGATTATAAAATGCAATCAAATTAAATAGTCACTTGATGATTCAGCCCCCCCAAAGAATCGCCACCTTATCGTGGTGGGGGGGTTTGGGCGCCCCCATGACCCTGGGAGCTGTGTTGTCCGGGGCATTAGCCCCTGGTAGGGTCTCCCAAGGCAAAGTGGTCTCAGGGGAGGGGCCAGACTAAGAGCAATTCAAAGACCCCATGAAAAGACTCCTGGAAAGAACAGTCACCTCGCCCGGACAAGGGAAACCGGGGCACCCTTCTGGAGCCAGACCTGGGAGGGGAGCTCGTCGGCGAGCGTCTGGTGGCCGGACCTGGATCCACGGGGCCTGGCCGGGCCAAGCCCGAAAAGACAACGTGGAGTCACCTCCCTGTGGGCTCACCACCTGCAGGGAGAGTCATTGGGGTCGGGTGCATTGTATACCGGGCGGTAGGCAAAAGCGGGGTCCTGGGCGTGCGGATCCCCGTCATCGCCGACTGGTTCTAGGGACGTGGAACGTCACCTCACTGGCGGGGAAGGAGCCGGAGCTGGTGCGGGAGGTGGAGCGGTACCAACTAGATATGGTTGGGCTCACCTCCACGCACAGCACCGGGTCTGGAACCAAACTCCTGGAGAGGGGCTGGACCCTCTACTTCTCCGGAGTTGCCCAGGGTGTGAGGCGCCAGGCGGGTGTGGGGATACTCACAAGTCCCCGGCTGAGCACCGCTGTGTTGGAGTTCTCTCCGGTGGATGAGAGGGTCGCCTCCATGCGACTGCAAGTCGCTGGGGGGAAGGCTCTGACTGTTGTGTGTGCCTACGCACCAAACAGCAGCTCAGAGTATCCGGCCTTCTTGGAGTCCTTGGGTGACATCCTGGAAAGGGTTCCGTCCGGGGACTCCATAGTTCTACTGGGGGACTTCAACGCACACGTGGGCAATGATGGAGAAACCTGGAGGGGAGTGATTGGGATGAACGGCCTGCCCGATCTGAACCAGAGTGGTGTTTTGTTATTGGACTTCTGTGCTAGTCATGGACTGGCCATAACAAACACCATGTTCGAACATAGGGTGGTTCACAAGTGTACCTGGTACCGGACCACCTTAGGCCAAAGGTCGCTGATCGACTTTGTAATCGTATCAGCAGATCTGCGGCCGCATGTTTTGGACACTCGGGTGAAGAGGGGAGCAGAGCTGTCAACTGATCACCACCTGGTGGTGAGTTGGATCAGATGGCGCGGGAGGCTGCCAGACAGACCTGGTAAACCCAAACGTGTAGTGAGGGTGAACTGGGAACGTCTGGTGGAAGCCCCTGTCCGTAGGGTCTTTAACTCCCACCTCCGGAAGAACTTCTCGTGCATCCCGGGGGAGGTTGGGGACATGGAACATGAGTGGGCCATGTTCAGAGCCTCCATTGTAGAGGCTGCAGCTCGGAGCTGTGGTCAAAAGGCTGTCGGTGCCTGTCGTGGCGGCAACCCAAGAACCCGTTGGTGGACACCAGCGGTGAAGGAAGCCGTCAGGCTGAAGAAGGAGGCCTTTCGGGCTTGGTTGGCCCAGGGGTCTCCTGAAACAGCAGACAAGTACCGGGAGGCCAAAAGGACCGCAGCTTCAGCGGTTGCTGAAGCAAAAACCCGGGTGTGGGAGGAGTTTGGGGAGGCCATAGAGCAGGACTTTCGGTTGGCCTCAAGGAGGTTCTGGCAAACTGTCCGGCGACTCAGGAAGGGAAAGCAGGGCTTGGCTCAGGCTGTGCTCAGTCGGGGAGGAGAACTGCTGACCCAGACTGAGGATATTGTCGGGCGGTGGAAAGAACACTTTGAGGAGCTCCTGAACCCGACCAGTACGTCCTCTGGGGAAGAGGCAGAGTCTGAAGACTCGGGGGAAGTCTCACCCATATCCTTGGTAGAGGTCGCTGAAGTAGTCAAAAAGCTCTTCAGTGGCAAGGCGCCAGGTGTGGATGAGATTCGCCCTGAGATGCTGAAGGCTCTGGACATTGTCGGGCTGTCGTGGCTGACACGCCTAGTCAATGTAGCGTGGAGGTCGGGGACAGTACCTGTGGAGTGGCAGACCGGGGTGGTGGTCCCCATTTTCAAGAAAGGGGACCGGAGGGTGTGCTCCAACTATCGGGGTATCACACTGCTCAGCCTCCCCGGGAAAGTTTATTCCAGGGTGCTGGAAAGGAGGCTCCGGCCGATTGTCGAACCTCAGCTCCAGGAGGAACAATGCGGATTCCGTCCTGGCCGTGGAACAGTGGACCAGCTCTTTACCCTCGCAGGGTTGTTGGGGGGCGCATGGGAGTTTGCCCATCCAGTCTACATGTGCTTTACATACGTGCCATTCGGTCCCTGTACGAACAAAGTGCGAGCTGCGTCCGTATTCTCGGCACAAAGTCAAGCATGTTCTCAGTGGGTGTTGGACTCCACCAAGGTTGCCCCTTGTCACCGGTTCTGTTCGTGATCTTCATGGACAGAATCTCAAGGCGCAGCCGAGGTGAGGAGAGTGTCCGGTTTGGGGACCTCAGAATTGCATCTCTGCTCTTTGCAGATGATGTGGTTCTGTTGGCTACATCAGACCGTGACCTCCAGCATGCACTGGGGCGGTTTGCAGCCGAGTGTGAAGCAGTCGGGATGAGAGTCAGCACCTCCAAGTCTGAGGCCATGGTTCTCTGCCGGAAAACGGTGGAGTGTTCCCTCCGGGTTGGGAGTGAGTTGCTGCCTCAAGCGAAGGAGTTCAAGTATCTCGGGGTCTTGTTCACGAGTGAGGGCAAAATGGAGCGGGAGATGGACAGACGGATTGGTGCAGCGTCTGCAGTGATGCGGGCGCTGTACCGGTCCGTTGTGGTGAAGAGGGAGCTGAGCCGGAAGGCGAAGCTTTCGATTTACTGGTCCATCTACGTTCCAACCCTCACCTATGGTCACGAGCTTTGGGTAGTGACCGAAAGAATGAGATCGCGGATACAAGCGGCCGAAATGAGTTTCCTCCGCAGGGTGGCTGGGCTCAGCCTTAGAGATAGGGTGAGGAGCTCAGACATCCGGAGGGAGCTCGGAGTAGAGCCGCTGCTCCTCCGCATCGAAAGGAGTCAGCTGAGGTGGTTCGGGCATCTGATTAGGATGCCCCCCGGGCGTCTCCCTTTGGAGGTTTTCCGGACACGTCCAACTGGGAGGAGACCCCGGGGCAGACCCAGAACTCGCTGGAGGGATTACATATCTCGTCTGGCCTGGGAACGCCTCGGGATCCCCCAGGTGGAACTAGAGAGTGTGGCTGGGGAGAAGGAAGCCTGGGGGGCCCTGCTTAGCCGGCTGCCACCGCGACCCGACCCCGGATAAGCGGACGATAATGGATGGATGGATGGATGATTCAGCAAACGATTTAATTAATTCAGAACTAAACTGATTAAAATGCAATCAAATAAAATAATCACTTTATGAATTAGCAAATGATTTAATTAAATCAGAGCCGAACTGAATAAAACATCATCAATAAAATGAAACAACAATCAAACACAGAATTGAAATAAAGACCAGGCTATCCTAATCGACTGGACATGCCTTTTGGATCGTCAGATATGCATGGTGCATCAAACAGTACGGCAAACGGTGAGTAAAACATTTTGACATTATAGGAGTATTATATGCTGTGTGTTTGACTTCAAGGCCATGTCTATGTAACGGATTAGTATTGTCCAGTCGATTAGGATAGCCTGGATGTAAATCTGTGGGCGGGGTCATGTGATTGACACATGCAGCACACACCGCTCTAACGATGAAAGTGTCCTCGATTTGAAAGTGGTGGCGAATGGAATTGCAGGCACTGAATTGAATGTCAAGGTGGAAAAACAGTCTTTATTTCAATGATGTATTTGATTGTTATTTCATTTTATTGATGATGTTTTATTCAGTTTGGTTCTGAATTAATTAAATCATTTGCTGAATCATCAAGTGACTATTTAATTTGATTGCATTTTAATCGATTACACATTCATTTATTATTTTTTGTTACTTACACCCCTCATACCTTCCTGCTGAGGTAGCCGTTTTAAGAAGGACATTAGATCTGCTTAAAAATCACTGATATAATCCTCTTCTTTCTTCATCTTTTTTATAATTGTATTATTACTTCATGGTATAATCTCCTCTCTTCCAAAATACAAATGATCCTGGATCATTATTCAAGCCAGCAAAATCACCAGCACCACCCTGATGAATCTATCACACCTCCACACACAGTCAGTCATAAGGAAACCCTCACATTACACAGGAGGACCACTTCCACCACCTCCACAAAAAACGAATGGACCTATAAAACCGCACTTCACCCACATCGGTGTACGCTGCTGTTGTTTTTATAGGTTTAATATAAATAACAAAAATAGGGAATTTCTTTATATATATATATATAAAGAATATATATATGCATTTATATAATGCATTTTAAATATATACATATATATGCATTGAAAATATACATAAAATATGTATAAATATACACACAGATGAAAATATACATGATTTAGGATATGATTATTGTTAATAATATTTAGGATGCACGTTTGCACAGTCCCCAATCACAATTCTTTGGGTTGTCAAGTGATGACGTCACGCACGAAAGCGCCATGAATAAGAATAATTAACCGGAACCTCTTTTTCCACGGGCGGATATGTGCGATACCAATTGTGAAAAGGAATTAGACTCTTAGCCCTATATGGTAATTATATCACGGCTATGGACCAATCAGATTGCTTGATTTCAGGTACGCGTTCACGGCACCAAAGTGCCAAGTGCCGAGATGAGCAGAGTTGGTTTGATTATTTACGATTTCAAGGATTAACTGTTGGTGAAAGACAACGAGTGACATGAGTGGTAAGTTTTAATAACTTATGTAAGGGATAATCAACGAGTATGTGTTAAACGCCGAGTGCGTCGCATGTTTCTTCGCGCCAGAGCCGTTAAACGCACACCGCTTATACCATGGTCATTAGCCAAGTAGGTTAATAGACAGATTACTTAATTAATAGTTTAATTAATAGTTTTTATTAACAGGTCAATAGCGATTTTTAGCGAAATAGGCCCTACTGGCTGCCGGCACAGTATGTTGCCGTTTATTGTGCAATAAAAAAGTTTGTTTCTTCGTTTGCTAGTTAGTTTGTTAGGTGGCGTTCGCAACCGGAACATTTTTGTGAAAAGGAATTAGACTCGTAGCCGTATATGGTTAATATATCACGCAGAGCTCAGTTGAGTTGAGCAGAGTTGTTTGATTATTTAATAATGATTTGATTATTTATGATTTAAAGGATCTGTTGGTGAAAGAATTGAATTGAATTGAATTGAATTGAATTGGAGTGCGTCGCATGTTTCTTCGCCCCGACGTCGCGCCAGAGCCGTTAAACGCACACCGCTTATACCATGGTCATTAGCCATATAATAAATATATATATTATAAAATATTAAATAAGACCATTTGCTATACAATATAAGACCATTTGCACATTTTGGTGAACGTTTTACACTTAAAATTGAAAGGTAATGAAGTTTGGTTGCCGTTCTCATGACAACAAATCCCACCGTTTACAAACCACAGCGGTGTTGGGTAAGCGAAGGTTATGGCTCTATCGTTGTAACTCGTTACCAAGTATCACATATTTTTTTCTCTGCCGTGTTGCATTATTTTATGTTTGTACTCCCCAAATATATTGATAATGTTAAAATCAGCAATCGGTGTGTTTTTCTGTGGATACGTGCTAGATGGACCAGCCTCCACCGTTTAGTCCTTCCTGGGTGAGTGGCCTAAAAACAAACTATTAAAATACCGTATCTGTTTAGTGATGATCTGCAAGAGGTGAAGCTTAGAAGAGGGAAATATTATTATATATTATTAATATAGCTATCCAGATACTGTCATGTTTATATGAATGAAATAGTTATGCTATGCACAGAGATACAATTATTTAGCTGTATTCTCATGCAGGTGATTTGTTCTTGTCAGTGAGTGTAATAATGAATGTCTTCTCCTTAACTTCTCAGATGTTATGGAGAAACTGGGAAGTGGAGACGTGCTGTCGTGAGATGCAGTGGTCGCTTCCCCATGGAGGACACTCCTGGCTGGAGTTGGAGCTCCTGCACATGGGTCTCCAGGATTTATTACATGGAGGAGGAGGACGGCCAGACTTGACCAGAAGTGACATGCACACTCTGCGGAGCCAGGTCTGTTTACATTTACATTTACATTTAGGGCATTTGGAAGATGCCTCCAGATGTTTGCTGTTTACCTCCAGTTGTAGATGATCACACTTTTAATTTGAGAACACATCTGCGTCAATACACACATACACGTTTACCTTACCAACAGGGGACTATCGGTTTTCATCGACCAAGTGTGGACCTCTATTTCTGGTCATTTTAAAAATACAAAAACATAATACAGAGTTTAGTTTTAAGTACTTTTGTCATAATATAACTTCAAATGTGTTGTTTTTTATTTTTTTAAAGAAGTTACCAAGAGGGGACTTGAATCCTTAAGCGATATTTACATATCTAAGAGGGGACTCCATTCACTGCAGCAGGGGAGCTGTCTGTGCCTATTGTTTCACTCAATGAGTCTTAACAGTACAAGAGGGGACCTTCTAGTGAAATAGTGGAATCTATCTTTAACAGTAAATATATTCTATTGATGTGAATCACAGATCCCACAATTGTCAGAAATGTTTCCTCAACATGTACAGTTACATTTTTTATAAAGCAAGCATATTGTGCACTCCCATGTTAATAATAATATAAAAAACTTGTAAACATCATTTTAAGATATATTTAGAACAGTTAAAAAATGTGTGATTAATTTGCGAGTTAACTATGGACAATCATGCGATTAATCACGATTAAATATTTGATTTATTTATTATTTATTATCTACTATAGAGACAGCACTAAACTTTTTTTTTCTAACCTAATGAATACATAAATGCTGGAGTCTAAGTGTAGCTCCATACCATCTAACAGGGGACCAGTGTCATTTTGTACAGGCAATGAGGGGACTTCCAAGTGGGAACCATCTTTTCTGTTTAACAGCACTAAGTAAAAAAGAAATCTACACATTAAACTTTCTTTGAAGGTCTGTATACTATTGTGCAGGTTCTGACATATGCTGTAGGTAACTCCATCAAAAAGACAGATGATAGCTTTAAGGCTGTTCAAGTGCAGGGAACAGTGATTGTTGATTGATTGAACCATGATAAATTGTGGTAGTTAAAACTGAAGTCATGTTATTGTGAAAAAAGATCATTTAGAAAATACTGTCCCTTACATAAGTTCACATTCAAAGAACAGACAATACTATTTAGAAAAACATTTACCAAATGTAAAATACACAGATTAATGGATTTGAACTGGTTATGTTCTTGGCATGTCTGCTCATTAACAAAACCTCATGTTGTTAGTGTCTAATGTAACAATCAATAATGCAAGATATCTTTTTATTGATTTTAGAAAATATAGATTTATTGTTGTCTGAATTTTAAATCCAGCATCAATCAGACAGTCAATGGTCTAAGACCCTGGCCTTAAGCGATATTTACATATCTAAGAGGGGACTCCATTCACTGCAGCAGGGGAGCTGTCTGTGCCTATTGTTTCACTCAATGAGTGTTTGCCAACAGCAACTGTTCAAGTGCAGGGAACAGTGATTGTTGATTGATTGAACCATGGATTTTAAATCCAGCATCAATCAGACAGTCAATGGTCTAAGACCCTGGGCAATGCCATTCAAAAATATATCACTACCCTTTGCTGTTAAATGAACATCGTCACTTAAAAATAGCTCAGGTTTGTCAAAACGTATGTACGGATGAGGAACAGTCCTCCCATTAACACATGAAACAAAGGTAGCCATCACATTGCTCACAAACTTCCGAACTTTGTCAATCTTCTCTGGTGGGCCGTGCCTCCAGTGGCGCCTCTGGTTGATGGAAGAAAGCATGATCTTCATCTGAGGAAACTGTTGGTGGAGGTCATGCAGGTCCCTCTTCATTGCTTTGAGAAGCAGCACGCTTTTCACACATCCAAGGTCATTGCCTCCACAGTGAATCACAAGCACATCTGGAGCAATTCTTCCTTTAAGGCACGTGTGGAAGAAGGGAAGAAGGTCATCCCAACGCATGCCTCCCTTGCCAAACCACTGGATGTGGGCAGACACACCAAGATTGGTCCCAATGGTCTCTTTTGCTCGTTTTTCACCACGTCGAATGTAACTATCACCCACAATCCAGACGTTGCATGCTGCTGATAGAAAAGAAAATACCATGTTTATTGGGAAGAAAATCAAGATGTTGCAGTTGCATTCCTTAATCTACAAGATTTGATTCCTATTAATCCAAGGTCAATTTGTCAATCCCATCACTTAACTTGGCTTTTCTAACACATAATACTTTTTAAACAAACACAGTAACAATTTGCTTGCTCTTAGAAAAATAACTTTTACTTTTAGACATTCAAAAATATTGGGCAATAACATACCTTTCTCTTGTTGCGTGAATTTCCAGATGAAATGTACTTGTTGTTGTTTAGGTCGAACAACTACTGACTTGAGTTTTCTGAAAATAAAGATAGAAAGGAGAATGAGTATGACGTTGGAAACTTGCTAAGCTTGGTACATTGGGATTTTCATGCGGCACTTTTAGAATAACTAGTGACTGACAGATTTAAATCTAGGTCAAATAGATTTTCTATGAAGATAAAAGGAATTCAGTATATTTAACTTACCTCATCTTGTAGAAAGTGGTTTCTGTTCCAAAAATTGCAGAGAGCTCCACTTCCAAAAGGCACTGAAGGCTATTGTGAAACTTCTGTGAGGAGCCCAGAATATATATGCAATCCTGATATGCAAATATATGCAAACCTATATGCAAACCAGCTATCTGTTCTGTGATTGGTCCTTTGGACAGGCCAACCATTTCATACTTCATACTATATTCTCAAAAAGCTTCTTTCAACATTGTGGGAAAGGGTTTGGTCTTCTGTTGGATTACAATACAGGTCTGAAAAATGTAGGTCACCATTTTTGATAAAGTTAACTAAAATAAAAATATGGTCCCCACTTGGATTGTAAAACATGACAGAATTCCCCTGTTTAATGCTATGTGGCAACACTCACACTCCTGCATGGATCTATTCATAAAGTATGGAAAATACTAAATGTAATCATCATCAATATGTCATCAATACGTATGTGTTTAACAAGATTTTTTCTTTTTTGTGTGTTTCATCAGTTTCGTAGAGACGTATCCTGCTATACCTCTCTGCAGAGGGATATGAACATTTTGTCCCAAACCATAAAGAGGATATTCAATTGTTTGCAAGTAGAAATGCTGCCTGGAAACGACAATTTAAAAATAATGGCAAATCATGGCCTGCGATACTCAAACTTAAACTTTCTCCACTCTGTGAGGATGACCGAATGGAACTTTGATTTTTCATGGAAATAAAAGTAAAATAGCTTTTGAACGTTTGAGACAGAAATGTTTCAGGTGTTTTAGACAAAAGTGTGGAATGTGGTAGCTTAGCAGTGATCTCCTTTCCCCTCAAAACGGTCCATCAGTATGAGTCAGACAGGGTACCTTAAGCTATTGTTATTTGATGGTTACTTACCAATAAACAAACAGCCAAGATAAATCTGGCTTTGCATTTGATAGGCACAGGGACTTGCAAATGATCATCCTTGTATCGTCTGGCTGCTTTTAACAAATCATTTAAATGAATGTAATGATTTAGTATGGGAGGAATGCCGGGACTGCCATCCTAAAGAGGATATTCAATTGTTTGCAAGTAGAAATGCTGCCTGGAAACGACAATTTAAAAATAATGGCAAATCATGGCCTGCGATACTCAAACTTAAACTTTCTCCACTCTGTGAGGATGACCAAATGGAACTTTGATTTTTCATGGAAATAAAAGTAAAATAGCTTTTGAACGTTTGAGACAGAAATGTTTCAGGTGTTTTAGACAAAAGTGTGGAATGTGGTAGCTTAGCAGTGATCTCCTTTCCCCTCAAAACGGTCCATCAGTATGAGTCAGACAGGGTACCTTAAGCCAGCGGTTCCCAAACTTGTTTTCCTGCGCACCCCCTTCTACGTCCCAACCGGGTTGGCGCACCCCCAATCCCCACTTCAAAAAGAAGAAAAAAAAAAAACGCAACAAAACATATAAAGACTCATGTTTAATCATGCGCAAATAACCAGAACACGCATGACAACATCAACAAATATCCAACAAATAGGACAGCCAAGGGACACGACTGACGTTGTGTGCAAGATCTGCTCATGTGTGATACGGGCAATAGACGGGCAGACGACCGATCTACATGACCACTTTATGCGCCTCGCAGAAGTTAATAGAAACGATGATAAGCAAAATATCAGCATAGAGCAGGATTGTGAACGTTTACAATGTCTCATGACAATTTACATTCTGGTGCTCATTGTGTGATCCGCGCAAAAGACGGGCCGACGACCGATCTACATGACAACTGGTGCGTGTGCGCCACGCAGAAGTTAATAGAAATGATGATAAACAAAATATCCCAGAGCATAGAGCAGGATTGTGAACGTTTACAATGTCTCATGTCAATTTACAATCTGCAAAATGTGTCTGTGTTGGCCGACTTACTTTTTTAGTTAGGATATTGATGCTGCGCGCCTCCTATTTGCAACGGAATTTGTTTAAGATATAAAACCATTGAATTTAACACACATGCACTAAAACAGATATTTTCGTTTTTAAATAAATATTTGGAAACGAAAATTGAAAAGTGAGGCGCCGAGGGGGCGGGGGGCATCACGATGGTGGCTCTCCATCGTGATGACATCGTCCATCGGCACAACCGTAATCATAACACAACGGTTATGGAAATTAGAACAACAGTACATTGAATTAAATTGCAATGAAGTTACAAACGATCCACAACATTAAAGAGAATAGGCTCCGAAACAGATAAAATAAATAAAAACAAGGTAATATTACACCAGACCGCCATTACATTTTTCATCTCGCGCACCCCCTGGTAGCAGCTCATGTACCCCTGGGGGTGCGCGTACCACACTTTGGGAATCCCTGCCTTAAGCTATTGTTATTTGATGGTTACTTACCAATAAACAAACAGCCAAGGTAAATCTGGCTTTGCATTTGATAGGCACAGGGACTTGCAAATGATCATCCTTGTATCGTCTGGCTGCTTTTAACAAATCATTTAAATGAATGTAATGATTTTAGATTGTTGGTAAATGCACTCAGAATGGTACTTCTGCTCTTATCCCAGCTATTATGCAGGCAACCTAGCAATTATGAAACTCGTTCTATTAACCTTGCAACTATGAATCCTTGAAACCTGCTCTATTCTTATCTTCAGGTACCACAGTGATATATTGCTGCCTCTCCTTCAACAAATGTACTCTTTGTAAGTCGCTTTGGATAAAAGCATCTGCCAAATGCCCTAAATGTAAATGTAAATGTAAACTACAAGTCAGGTTAAGGTGGATATTCACCCGCATTCAAATCGGTAAGGGTGTTGAAGTACAGCTTTGTGCTATTATGCATGGGAGGCCTCCACACAATTAGTACGGCACCGGGTCATCAAACGCCCCCTAAGGTCAAGAACATCCCGGTACATTTTATATCTAAAGGGCACATCTTCCCCCTCTCTCTCTCCTTCTCTTTCTCTCTCTCCTTCTCTCTCTCTCTCTCTGTCTCTCTCTCTTTCTCTCTCTCTCTCTCTCTCTCTCTTTCAGGGAGCGTGCTCTGAATTGTGTGTGCAGTGGAATCACCGCAGAGGAGGTTTCCGAGGTCCCAAAGAACACAGAGAAACTCGTGTGTGTGTCGACATCAACGTGATGCTCCTCCCTACGAGTGTGTGTTGTTAAAACGTGTGTGTTTAGCTAAAATCACGGTGAAAATCGCCCCGAGTAAGCAGCGCTGTGCCGCTGGGCCTGTATCATTCATATATAATAGCATTAAAGCATAATATAATACAAAAACTATAATGCCATGGCAATATTTGTTCTGAAGTTGTAGGGGAATGAAATGATAAATTATAGAGTATAAAAGTACAATCCTGTATCTGTCCTCCCTTCCTCTCTCTCTCTCTATCCGGCTCCTCTGTTCCCTATTCCCTGTAGTGGTTGTGGTGCAGGACAACGGTAAACAAGTCAGTTAGATGCCGCAGAGCATGGAGACAAGAGAGAACCAGGGAGAGAGAGAGAGAGGGAGAGCGAGAGCAAGAGAGAGAGAGAGAGAGAGAGAGAGAGAGAGAGAGAGAGAGAGAGAGAGAGAGAGAGAATGACAATCACCATGGGTGAGAACCATCCTGTCTTTTCCCTCTCTTGCAAGCTCTGCCCTGCAAAGCAGCTGACCTCGCTCAGCAGCCCCCCGGTGGTGTGAGAGGAGGACACACAGGCAGACAACGTTCGTTCACAAAGGGACGTACTGACTCATGTGGCGTTCAAAACAACTCGGCGTTTCGACTACCGACGTCACTGCGTTGACGCTGTAAGTTAACTCGAAGTTCGGATTATTGTGGCCTCATTGCCTGAATCTAAAAGATACGTGCGCCATCAATTCATTCAACAACTGGCGAGCTAATTTACCCACTAAAAGAGCTGTTAAATAATCAGAGCGAAGGCGGCACAAACACATCACGTTAATTGGTGTGTTAATTACGCCCCCCTCCCGCCCCCCCTGTAAAACGTCAAACAAACTGTTTTCGAATTAACTTCGCCATTGATGAATCGTTAATTCGAAACTATACTGAAGTCGGACAAACCAGAGCTCTGAAATGACTCTCTCTCTCTCTCTCTCTCTCTCTCTCTCTCTCTCTCTCTCTCTCTCTCTTCTTCTCTCTTTCTCTCTCTCTCTCTCTCTCAGGCTGGAGGACAGACTCTCAGGTTGTTATGCAGGTGAGGCTCAATCAGTGAGTCATTGCGGCTGAAGCCGGTCACCAGCTGTGTTGAATAAAATGGATTATCAGTGACCTCCCTGTGGTATATACGAGGGGGCGTGGTTTACCCCCACGGGGGGGCGGAGACAAGGGGAGCGGAGCGGCAGACGCCTGTGATTGACTCAGCTGTAGGGGACGAGTGTAATTAGCCTGATGGTATTTATGTGACACCTGTCTGCTCTCCCCACAGTAAGAGGCTGGGCACAGGCGGCAAGAGAGATCCCTGACTCATCTCCGAAGCCGTAAACCCATTACACCACCTGCGGTATCATTGTGATTATTTTCTGCCTTAAACGCCAAGGAGTGAGTTTTGTTGTGAACTAAAAAGACTGTTGAACGGTCACACCGACTCTGTTCCCGTATTCCCGGTGTAGAACCCGGTCAAGCCGTGGAAGGGGCATTGTGGCAAATTGTCGCTGCCTATTCAGGAGGAAGCGTTCGGAGGCAGGCCTGCGATCGAGTCACGTCTCAATCAAATATTTACAACCGACGCCGCCTGCCGAGGCGCCTTCCGACCGGGCCGGGCCGGCGTGGAAGGCGGCAGAGACGTATCCTCGGTCGCGCCACGTTTCCCACAATCCTGTGCGCCCCCGCTCCACGAGAAGCTGAGTTTGTGTGCAACTGTACGTTTTTTTATTGACTTTTTCAAACTCTGATTTCTTTTCTACCGGGAAATCGGCACAGTTTAGTCACCGAATGCCCATATAAAAACAGACAGTTCGTCTGAATGATAATAGTGTAACCTTGGTGACATCAATTATCAGCATACACACACATTGTACATAAACTTGTACATAAACACATATACACACACACACATACACACAGCGCGTGCACACAACACCAACACCAACAACAGGTAATTAGATGAATACAGCATAAATCCCTCTGAACAAAAACGATAGATCTATAGATCTATAAACAGGACCTGACCCTTGATCATACATACATATATGTACAATATAAAACTTTTTCTTTGAACTGGCTGTCTACACATTTTTTAATAAGATGATCGCACACACACACACACACACACACACACGCACACACACACGCGAGCACGCATACACACACGGACTGACTAGTTACTTAGCAACTGTGTAATATCAAGTGCTTGATGGTTCACCATCTCCATCTTGTGCTGATTGTTTTACTGCTTTGTTTTTGGCAATATCCCGCACACATCCTCAACAGATGATAGCTTTAAGGCTGTTCAAGTGCAGGGAACAGTGATTGTTGATTGATTGAACCATGATAAATTGTGGTAGTTAAAACTGAAGTCATGTTATTGTGAAAAAAGATCATTTAGAAAATACTGTCCCTTACATAAGTTCACATTCAAAGAACAGACAATACTATTTAGAAAAACATTTACCAAATGTAAAATACACAGATTAATGGATTTGAACTGGTTATGTTCTTGGCATGTCTGCTCATTAACAAAACCTCATGTTGTTAGTGTCTAATGTAACAATCAATAATGCAAGATATCTTTTTATTGATTTTAGAAAATATAGATTTATTGTGGTCTGAATTTTAAATCCAGCATCAATCAGACAGTCAATGGTCTAAGACCCTGGCCTTAAGCGATATTTACATATCTAAGAGGGGACTCCATTCACTGCAGCAGGGGAGCTGTCTGTGCCTATTGTTTCACTCAATGAGTGTTTGCCAACAGCAACTGTTCAAGTGCAGGGAACAGTGATTGTTGATTGATTGAACCATGGATTTTAAATCCAGCATCAATCAGACAGTCAATGGTCTAAGACCCTGGGCAATGCCATTCAAAAATATATCACTACCCTTTGCTGTTAAATGAACATCGTCACTTAAAAATAGCTCAGGTTTGTCAAAACGTATGTACGGATGAGGAACAGTCCTCCCATTAACACATGAAACAAAGGTAGCCATCACATTGCTCACAAACTTCCGAACTTTGTCAATCTTCTCTGGTGGGCCGTGCCTCCAGTGGCGCCTCTGGTTGATGGAAGAAAGCATGATCTTCATCTGAGGAAACTGTTGGTGGAGGTCATGCAGGTCCCTCTTCATTGCTTTGAGAAGCAGCACGCTTTTCACACATCCAAGGTCATTGCCTCCACAGTGAATCACAAGCACATCTGGAGCAATTCTTCCTTTAAGGCACGTGTGGAAGAAGGGAAGAAGGTCATCCCAACGCATGCCTCCCTTGCCAAACCACTGGATGTGGGCAGACACACCAAGATTGGTCCCAATGGTCTCTTTTGCTCGTTTTTCACCACGTCGAATGTAACTATCACCCACAATCCAGACGTTGCATGCTGCTGATAGAAAAGAAAATACCATGTTTATTGGGAAGAAAATCAAGATGTTGCAGTTGCATTCCTTAATCTACAAGATTTGATTCCTATTAATCCAAGGTCAATTTGTCAATCCCATCACTTAACTTGGCTTTTCTAACACATAATACTTTTTAAACAAACACAGTAACAATTTGCTTGCTCTTAGAAAAATTACTTTTACTTTTAGACATTCAAAAATATTGGGCAATAACATACCTTTCTCTTGTTGCGTGAATTTCCAGATGAAATGTACTTGTTGTTTAGGTCGAACAACTACTGACTTGAGTTTTCTGAAAATAAAGATAGAAAGGAGAATGAGTATGACGTTGGAAACTTGCTAAGCTTGGTACATTGGGATTTTCATGCGGCACTTTTAGAATAACTAGTGACTGACAGATTTAAATCTAGGTCAAATAGATTTTCTATGAAGATAAAAGGAATTCAGTATATTTAACTTACCTCATCTTGTAGAAAGTGGTTTCTGTTTCAAAAATTGCAGAGAGCTCCACTTCCAAAAGGCACTGAAGGCTATTGTGAAACTTCTGTGAGGAGCCCAGAATATATATGCAATCCTGATATGCAAATATATGCAAACCTATATGCAAACCAGCTATCTGTTCTGTGATTGGTCCTTTGGACAGGCCAACCATTTCATACTTCATACTATATTCTCAAAAAGCTTCTTTCAACATTGTGGGAAAGGGTTTGGTCTTCTGTTGGATTACAATACAGGTCTGAAAAATGTAGGTCACCATTTTTGATAAAGTTAACTAAAATAAAAATATGGTCCCCACAAAACATGACAGAATTCCCCTGTTTAATGCTATGTGGCAACACTCACACTCCTGCATGGATCTATTCATAAAGTATGGAAAATACTAAATGTAATCATCATCAATATGTCATCAATACGTATGTTGTTTAACAAGATTTTTTCTTTTTTGTGTGTTTCATCAGTTTCGTAGAGACGTATCCTGCTATACCTCTCTGCAGAGGGATATGAACATTTTGTCCCAAACCATAAAGAGGATATTCAATTGTTTGCAAGTAGAAATGCTGCCTGGAAACGACAATTTAAAAATAATGGCAAATCATGGCCTGCGATACTCAAACTTAAACTTTCTCCACTCTGTGAGGATGACCAAATGGAACTTTGATTTTTCATGGAAATAAAAGTAAAATAGCTTTTGAACGTTTGAGACAGAAATGTTTCAGGTGTTTTAGACAAAAGTGTGGAATGTGGTAGCTTAGCAGTGATCTCCTTTCCCCTCAAAACGGTCCATCAGTATGAGTCAGACAGGGTACCTTAAGCTATTGTTATTTGATGGGTACTGTTATGCGCAGTTTCGAGTGGTCATCTATTGTGGCTGGAGTTCAGGTTCAGGTTCAGGTTCTGGATTGTCTGTAGCAAAGCAGCGAGCTCGGGAATCAATGTGACACAAGGCAGTATCACCAGGAATGATTCAAAGTGTATTTACATACACAGAGCATATATACAGTTTGCATGGGAGAAAGAGAAGCATTTACATATAGACACAACAGACATAGAAACGCCTCCAAGACAGCCATTCAGGGAGCAGGGACAACAAGGCCGTCCATGGAGACCCTTCCGTCCCCACACCCCAGACAGCCAATCCGGAGACGCCAGGACCCCAGGCCCCACGTGGGGATGTAACAGACAGACAAACAGTTAACTTGAAGCACGGATATCATGGCCTCCCGTGCCACACAAAAGGTGCAGAGACTGCAAGGTCTCACGTTGAGCCCTTGCGTGGGACCGCCAGTCCAGATAGAAGATGCAACCGGTTCCCACAACAACAGCTGCGAGTGCGTCTCAGAGGCCTCCCGAGGAAAACAGATAAGAGTGAAGCTAACGTAGGCCACACAGCAGAGTGGAAAGTTACCGGCCCACACGATCAATACATCCACAACTCCCAACAGGTACTTACCAACAAACAGCCAAGGTAAACCTGGCTTTGCATTTGATAGGCACAGGGACTTGCAAATGATCATCCTTGTATCGTCTGGCTGCTTTTAACAAATCATTTATATGAATAATGATTTAGTATGCGAGGAATGCCAGGAATGTCACCAAAGATGTATGACCATGCACTATCAAGCATACCTGAGTCGAGTCGGTCTGAGTTGGATACAACATCTCGGCTATGAGAAGTTAGCAACCTTGGAACTCACTGTAGAAAGGCCTAACGACTATCGTCAACTCCAGGTAACCATCCCCCACACTGCAGACGATCAGACTGGCACAGGCTGTCACAGAATGATGTGCAGAGAGCAACACCCCTCCCCCGCTCTAAGTCACTTCTCAGAGGCAGCACTCACCACAATTTAACCTTAAAGTTAGGATCTGTGAAGCGCGTGGTGTCTTATGAATGCAATGAACACATTGATTATTACAGCATGCACAATACCATACAATGAAATTATCATAGAGACATGAATGATTATTTAATCAATCATGTGCTGCTAATTCTTTATCTTTAGTCTTTATCTTTTGAAAGCCCTTTAAAAGTGTTGTCCTTCAACACAAGTCTGACTAAGTAGCATAAAGTATGTAAATCCATTCCACATTCCCCCCCTCTATAAGCGGTATATAATGTGGTGATTAGAAACAAAATGGTATAGTAACAAAATCCTACTTTATCTCTATAGTTAAATTAGTCTTTAGCAATTTATTAGAATTCAAATCAATACACCTGCTAGTTTGATAGTATCTAGACTAAAACTGGAGGCGGACCTGTTTGCAGTTGCATTGCCAGAGACAATTTGCATGACTGTGCCAGCATTAGTGAGCAATTATTGTCTGATCCTAAGAACCAATCGCTGTCCAGATAGCTAGTTGAGATTGTGTATATATTCTGGCCATTTGAAAAAAAAAAGTAGTAGAAGTAGTAAGTAGACCACTTTTCCAGGAGACCACTTTTTTCTACATCGATGAGGCCATTGTGAGAGGTAAGTTCCACATTTTTACAATTCACCATGTATTTCTTGGTTAATTAAATATTTACTAAAACTATTTTGCAAAAATACTTATAGCATCATATCCTTTCACAAATTTCCCAAGTTATCATGTTTTTCATTAATCTTTGATTATAAATTATTTCAGAGAAACATGAGAGCCAAAAGAATTTGTCCTGAAAAGGAAGCCTTGCACTTCATTGCATCTGGAAAAGATAAAGACAATTTCCAGAAGAAATTAATCAATGAGGAGAAAGGTATGTTCTGAGATAAGACTGTTAGATTCTCTGTTCAAAATCTGTATGTAACTCATGAAAGAAACTTAGTTGCTTTTCTAATAATTAATATGCCAGGAAACTGTATTTCATACTTATATGATACAATTAATGAATAAATAACTAAAACATTTTAATTATGTTTTCAGGTTATGGAGTTATTGCCACTAAGGACATTGAGGCTGGAGAATTCTTGCTTGAGTATGTTGGAAGACACACCACTGGCTTGGAAGGAGAGACTCTGTTCAAAGAGTACACGGATGCAGATGCAGCCTTTTTGTATTTCTACTCCTTTGAAGGAAATACTTTTTGGTAAGGGAATTGAAATGATCACTTCTAACTACAGATGATTAAACTATGTTTAATAATATTTCTAAACTTTAAAAAATGTATTTCTCTGTGCAGTGTTGATGGGACTAAAAGTACAGCAAGACTTGAAGATTCATCAATGACAATCACATCAATCCAAATAGCAAATTAAAATAGTAAGTAACACTCTGTCTTTGTCACCCTGTCTTTGATTTTTGATTGTTTTAATTATACCATGTAAACATTTACTGCTATACATCGTATAATTTGGAATTAACAATGAATGACCGACTGTAATTCAGATTTTTTTGTTCATGCTTATCTGACCTACAGATATTGGATGAGCAGAAAAAGCCCACATCTGTGTGCATTTGCAGTGAAAAAAATAAATGCAGGAGAAGAAAGTTGTCTACGACTACGGAGACCCCAACTGTCAATTGAGACATGTATGTTTATTTATATTTAAACATTTTGCTACCCACCATTAATTTCAGGAATTTCCTTATTTAAGTTTGTGATAAGGATATTAAACACATATGCTTTGTAAACTGCATTAATACTTTTAAGCGTATTGTTGACACCTAAAAGGTAGAGTGGCCTTTATTAGTGGAGCATAAAATAAGACTGTAATCTAATAATCTACCCAATCTTTTCAGTCAAGTTTACACCCGGTATTCAAATTTTACATATCATGGGAACTTTGCATATTTAAAATGATTGATTTAATGCCATACGTGTCATTTGTTTCAGAAAACCAGTACTTCCTCCTGTGAGGAGCACACTCAAAAGGTAAAGATAGATGAAATTGTTTTTCTTTATATGCAATAACTTTATATGCGCTCTCACACTTGTTTTTTTTTTGTGTTTTTGTGCATTTTCAAGGAATCTCGATGGAAGACAGCATTTAAAAGTCTTGACTCCAAGCCCGGCATGATGAAAATCGACGACCCTTGTTTTCAACGTTGAAATGAAGATTGCGAATGGATGCAATGCTGCTGAGATTTTCCCAGGACTCTTTAAGAACCGCCTCGTGGCAGTGAAACGAATTGCCCAAACATATTTCCAAAAAAGAACTGGAAATGGCGTACTTCCTGTGTTCAGAAAATTTAAGGCAGAACATCTTTTGCAACCAATTGCCGTGTTCACAGATGCTTACTTTGCCTATTTTTGTCTCCCCTCTCTGTGAATACAGTCTCATGGAACTGATTGAAACAAAGATTTTCCAGAGAGACAGAGCCTGACTGAGGAGCGAAGACTGGGAATCTGCCAGGAGTTACTGCTGGGACTTCAGGAACTCCACTCACATGGGATTTTGCACAGAGACCTGAAGCCTCAAAACATTTTGTTTGGTAAATGAAACTTTTTGGATGAATTATTCTTGTAACATACGTTAATTTAATAATGTCATTATAATTGTGTGGATGTTGTTGCAATTGGTATATGAATAGGGATTTTTTTTTCCAGATATCAACGACAAACTGTATATCACTGACTTTGGAGCAAGCAGAAAACTAGATCTTGCACAAACCACATTGGTTTCTCAAATGGCTGGATCATTTTCTTGGTCCAGTTATGAGGATGTTGGAGGCATTCAATGCAAGTACAAGAAGGAATCAGATATCCAAGTAAGCTGGGCTTGAAAATATCGATTTAAATGTACATTATGATGGTATTTTCATCCATTATCCCCACACTCAATTATGCCATATTAAAATTGTTCTTCATGTTAATATTCATAGCATACTCATATAATAATAGTAATAATAACATTATTATTATTGATTGTGCACAGTTTGGCCAGTAAATTGCTAAAATGTATTTGCAAAGAAATGTCTTATTTACATCATTATTTATAATGAATCCATTACATTTTAGGTAGCAGGGTGCTTGGTGCATTATATCCTGACTGATGGGCAACATCCCTATCAAACCACAACCACCCCTACTCCAGTGACCCAGTGGGGCTATCTCAAAATGTGAGAAAGGCAACTTCACTCTTCAATGTAAAGAAAGACTGATGAGCCAAAAGGGCATTATTTCAAGAATGCTGAGTAGAACATTTGAAGAACGCCATAATAACATCATAATTAATTGCATTTCTATTGCGCTTTTCAAGCCACTCAAAATAAGATAAGATAAAATAGAACTTTATTAATCCCGAAAGGAAATTCTTGTGCCAGGTTGGCAGGTTGGCAGGTTGTGCCACATTGCATAGCAACCAACACATATAGCGTATAGATACACTGATATACTGTTAAAGTGGGCTAAAGGAGAAGAAAAAAATAAAAGTCCATCTAAAAAGGCAGTGAGCGTGATCTGCGGTAAGAGCGCATGCGGTGCGAGCCTCACCAGCTGGACATCTGCAGGAGGCGCCGCCGTCCGCGCGCGGCAGGCAGGTGGCGCCGTGCAGGCAGGGGCCGAGCGCGGGGTCGCAGGGGTCGCGGGGCTCGCTGCAGCGCGGCCCGGCGAAGAAGGGCGCGCAGGTGCAGGAGAAGTCCCCCGGCGCCGCCCTGGACTCCTGACACGTGCCTCCGTTCAGACAAGGCCCAGATTCACACGCGTCCACGTCGTCCGCGCAGGTCGGCCCGGCCCGGCCGCGCGCGCACACACACCTTGGACGGACACGAGAGCGAGAGCACGTGACCACGCCGCAAACACACATTGCAATCACGCACACACACACACACACACACACACACACACACACACACACCACAACCACGCGCGCACACACACACACACACACCACGCACACGCACACGCACACACACACACACACACACGCACCACACGCAACACACACACACACACACGTCACACACACACATGCTCACACACACACATCAGACACACACAACCAACCACACACACACACACACACACACTGCAACCAAGTGCACGCACACACACACACACCGCAACCATGCACGCACACGCACATACACACACAGACACACACACACACACCCCCCCAGCCGCAGCAGAGGACAAAGACAAGCAGTGGAGGAAGAGGTTATTATTCTGACACAAATGGATGGTAGGTGTGTGCATGGACAGAATGGCTAACTATTATTTAGTCAGGTTTAGTTCCCGTAACAAATGGATGGTCGGCGTACGCACGGACAGAATCGCCAAGTATTATTTAACAGATGTTTTGTGTCAAAAAGTGATTTGCGCGTTTTTTTATTTGTATTTTATTTACCTACATTTGCATGAATGAGCAGGTAGGTCGTGAGGGAGGACTCGGGTACGGCAAGGGGTCCACGGATTTCAACGTTCAAACCCAGTGCCTTTTTGGCTGTGAGCGAGCCAGCCTAACCGCGGGACTAATCCCCCCACTTAAACACAGTGATTAAAAACTCGTACAATTAATCACAGCATGCCATGCCCCCCCCCACCCCCCGCACCCCCAGAAACCCTTATCAGGTGGAAGATTCCGACTTGTGGTGCATTGAAACACCGCTTTAACACTCGAGTCAGGGGGGTTGCTGCTGTTGATGTTTTGGTCTGATTTCCAACGTGAAGGTGAAACGAAAATGTGACGATGGTGACGTTTCCGGTCCAGTATGATATATATATATATATATATATCAGTTTATTTTGCAAAGTAAAAGTTGCCCGCAACAATCGTTGTCATTGTGGCTTGTTTGAGTGAGTTGTATTTACAGCTGGTACTATACCTTTCTATAAGTTATATATCTAGAATAGCAACAACGAACTTGCTACTTTTGGATATTGCCAGAGAATCAA